>RJWM01008104.1:0-74609 GCA_004363535.1 Dasyprocta punctata | reverse complement strand
TCTTAAAATAAAACAAAACATAAAAAGGGATAGGAATATACAAAAGCATGAAGGCCCTGAATTAGAAAGACAGAGATGGGGTGGGGGAGAAGACGAGAGGAGAGGAGAGGGGAGGGGAGAGGAGGAAAAGAGAGAGGATAAGGAAGAGGGGATGGGGGACAGGGGAGAGGAGGAAAAAGGGAAAGGAGGAGAGGAAAGAGAAGAAAGAGGCACAGTGGGACAAGGCAAGGTGAAATATAGGTCGACCATTTTGGAGACTGAAGTTCAGGGTTGATTGGAGGGCCATATCTGGTAAGAACCTTCTTGCTGCATTAAAACTTTTGGAGGGCATCCCATGGCAAGAAAGCAAGAGTAAGAGAATACAGCTTGTATAACAAAGCTATTCCCTGAAGAACTAAGTTACCCCCAAGATAGAAAGATTCTGATCCAATATTATGGTAGCCATTGTTGACTTCCTATTATCTTGTTTCAAAGTCCTGTATCACTTTCATTGTTTTGTTTGGTTTGATTGTATTATGTCTGATGGTAAAGGCAGCTACTTTGAAGATAACAAAACTATTCTTGTTAAATCATTAACAATTTCAATTTTCTAAAATCTTTTTTTTTTTATTGGTGTGTGTGGTGCTGGAGTTTGGACCAAGTGCCTTGCATCTGCTAGGCAATTGCTCTGCCACCGAGCTATAGCCCCAGCCAATTTCCTAAAGTAATTATCAGTTTTACACACTTTCCCACTTCCTTCCCCTTGATATGGTTAATGACACCGGTTTGCCTTTCCTGGTTCTCCTCATACCCCAGTGACAGTTATTGGTTTCTTTGTCTGTCTTGCTGGTTTCTTCTTATCTTCCCAACCTCTCCACTCATCATTTCTTCATGTTTATAATCCTTAATTTTTTCTTTATATTCATTTCCTAGGTGACTTTAAATATTGTATATAAACCAGTAACTCCCAGAGCTGTATCTTTTTCCCAGACCTCTTCCTGGAATCTAGACTAACATTTCAGCTGTCATTTGTCATTCCACTTGAGATTAAGAGGCATCTCAAACTCAAAATGTCTGTGGAAGCCAACTTAAGTCCCACAGAGGTATCCAGTCAAATTTACATTACGTGACAAAGAAGGCTTGCAGATCTAATTATCCATTTTGAAATGGGGAGGTTATCATGGATTACCCAAAGTGACCCCAAATATCACCTCCAGCATTCCTGCTAGATAGAGCGGGGTGTGATTATAGGAGAAGGCAAAAACCATTGACTAAAGATAATAAAGTAAGAGGCAGGCTTTGAAAGTAAAGAAAGAGCCACAAGCCAAAGCAAGAAAGCAGTGTAGTTCGAAAAGCTAGAAAAAGTAAGGAGACAATTGCCCCATACAGCTTTTAGAGGAAATTTGGGCCTCTATTCCTTGGTTTTGGCCCTATAAAATGGATTTTAGGTTTCTGACCATTGGAACTATTAAGAGAATAAAGTTGGGTTGTGTTAAACCACTAAATTTGTGGCAATGTGTTAGGGTAGCAATAGGAAACTAATGCAGTGTCCTAATGTGAACGCTAACCTCTCACCTCCCACCCCCTACACCATTCTTGTTTTCTGCAAATGGCTCAGGTAAAATAATCCTAGTTAAACATTCCACAAATGAGAATTTGTATTATGCAAAGCTATAGTTCTCAGCATAACATGTGAAAAACATAAAAGCATTTAAAAATCATTTACTGAATAAATAATGAAATAAATACAGAAAAACAGAAGAGAAAATCAACATAAAACAATTCTTAATACCCCAAAGGTTAAATGTAGATTTTGTATCCACAAAACAAGAATGAAATACTGTATTAAGAATCAATATAAACAGCTCTTTGAAATTGAAAACATGTTGGTTGAAATTTTTTAAAAATTCAAATAAAGAGAATAAAATGAAAAAAACTGAGGACAGCAGTATACAAGATTTTTTTTAAGTTAAGAAGATGCCAGGCATGGTGGCACACACATGTAATTCCAGCACTTGGGAGGCTGAGGCAGGAGGATTGTTGCAAGTTTAAGAACAGCCTAGGATACTCAAGGCCAGCCTGAACTACATAGTGAGACCCTGTCTCAAAAAGACAAATTAATTAATTAATTAATTAAAAATAAATAAAGTTAACAATGATGATTGACTTTTAATGCTAATCAAAAAATAGAATTGAGGCTCATGATCCAATTAACAAAAGTTTCACATACAGAGAACAAAGAAACAGAAAGGAACCAATAAAAGAAAATTCAAAAATTTTTCAAAACTGGGTATCTTCAAGGATGGAAGCCACATCCCCCCACTCCCCTGCCATGAGCCAGCAGAGGCCCCCACCAAGAGGAGAACTAGGATGGAAGCCACGCCCCTCTCCATGAACCTTTGGGTGCTGGACAGGAGAAAACAGTCACCACCACCACCCACCACCACCCTCCCACCCCCACACATAGGCAACTGGCCGATTCCAAGAAACGCAGATTGAGATGATGGCAACTGAAGTAAAGAAACAACCTAAAGCTTGCATTGTTTGATTGACTTTTCAGGCCTAAAGCCAACGGTCTGAGCAGCTATTTAGAGAATAACGATGTGGTAGATTCCCTACTGTCTTAGTTTTGAAATCCAGTATTGGGTTCTCACTGTTTTGCTTTGTTTCATTTTATTGTTCTGTTTTATTCCCTTTAAAATTAGAAAAAAATTTTAAAAGTTGGAGATCTTCAAAAATCTATGGGTGTTCATGTTGAAAGAACCCACAAGATCACATACAATGAATTGTAATAGGTCCACATTGAGATCCATCACGAAGGAATTTTAAATGTCATAAACAAACAGAAAATCCTGAGGGATTATACAGATTTAATAATAGTAAGTTACATATAATGAAAATGAGAGCTAGAATAACACCTGGTTTGTTTTCTAAACAGCTTTATTAAGGTATAACTGATGCAAAAAAAAAAAAAAAAACATGTACTGTATTGCCTCTTAGAATTCTGGAAGGTTGAGGCAGGAAGTTTGAAAGTTTGGGCCCACCCTGGGCAACTTAGCAACATAGAAAGACTCTATCTCGAAAAATAAAAAGGGACTGGGAATGTAGCCCAATGTGAAGGCCCTGGGTTCAATATCCAATATTACCAAAAAAAAAAAAAAAAAGTATGCATTTGAGATAAAATTTTAGTATGAATGTATCTTGGAAAAATATTATCATCATCAAGAAAATCAACATACCCATCACCTTACATAGCTATTTTTTATGCATATGTATATGTGGTGAGAATACTTAACATCCACTATCTTAGCAAATTTCAAGTATACAGTATATTACTAACTACAGTCACCATTCTGTAGGCATCTGATTTCATAATACCAAACCTGTGTTAGCAAAGGTTGGCAAGTGGAAAGAGTCTTAACCAAGAATTCTATCACAATCCATATGATTAATCAATCATGTGATGTGAAATAGACATTTCAGACTTCACAAAAACTTAAAAGACATTTTGTCAAATACAGGCTGTACTTCAAAAAAAAATCATGGAAAGAAAGTGAGAGGAAATTCAGGAAATGGGGTTCAAGACCAGAAAAGACTCACAAAGACTCTCATGCTGAGGATCTAATGAGCAAATAATCCAGAAGGGGAGAGGGGGATAAAGATATGGAGAAGAGGGAGAGAGGGAATGGAGGGAATGGACTACAGATTTGTTTCATGAACTTGGTTTGAGTGTTTTAAAAAAAATATTAACAGATGTTTGACAAATCTGTTGGAGCATTTAGAAATAAAGTCATCTGTGCATACACAATAAATAAAGCAAATAAAAATAAAACAGTTATTAACATCAAGACTAAAAGATTACACAAAAATGAGAGGCAGTCATCAAATAACTTGTGTCTGCCCTGAGCAACTTGAATGGTCATTATAATATAGATGCTGAGCACTGATCTAATCAAAACTTTGGATGTAACTACATCATGACGACCAATGCAGGAGCTGAGCAAGCCGGGGGATGACAAGAGAGGAGGAAAAAGAGAAAAAGTTCTAAAGATAGGGAAGTAGCTCAGGGGTAGAGCGTTTGACTGCAAAGACCTAAAGCATCAACCACAATGGCAAAGTACTGTTCATTACTAGAAAAATACAAAGTACCAGAATATACATATTGGTTAAGATATTACAATAAAAAGGAAAATAAATAGCAAAAGGGCCATTTAAATGCTTTTAAATGGAATGTGATCACTTCCAGGGAGATCTAGAACAGGGGACCAGAGGAACAGGACAGAAGCTACTATTTCTCTTGCCAAGTTTTCATCCAACTTGATTGTGTATCATTTCAATGTCTAAGCAACATTAATGCATAAATGAGCATATCTAAATAGAGGGCTCAGCATAGGAACAAATACAGAGGAAGAGATTTCCACAGATAGCAAGGGTTGTGATACAAGAGTGAATCTCCACCCATCTCTTGGAGCAGAATGAGGACAGGTGATAGAAACACATCCCTTCCTAGAATACCTGGCTGTGGGTTTTCATTAACCTCTTCGTGAGAAAGGAATTGGAAATTAATAAAGCCATAATTATTTTATCATTTTTAGGCTTTGCACATGAACTTTTATCTAAAAATATGTTCGTGGTTCTCTGATAACACACAGCTTTAGTCATTCTAACAAATATGCCTCTCAGCGTCAACAAGTTCTGAGCCCTTGGGATGTGTCAGAGATGGAAATGTGTACTGGGGAGAACAAAGAGGCAGGTTTAAGGAAAACTGGTCCTCTGACAGGATACAAACACAAGTTGATTCTGTGTTTTAACTGAAAAGGCACATACACATTTAGTGGGTGTATAGTTTCGTTCATAAGAGATTCTTTTGTTGATGTTTCTGATAGTACTAGGGTTGAACCAAGGTGCTTTGCCCTGATCTACACCCCTAGCCTTCCTTCTTTTTTAATTTTGGGACAGGGTCTTGCTAGGTTGCTAAATTGCCCAGGCTGGCCTTGAACTTGCAATCCTGACACCTTAGCCTCTCAAGTAGCCGGGATTACAAGCATGTGCCACTGCAGCTGGCTCTTTCCCTCCCTTATACTGGTTGATGTTAAACTTTTTAAAAGATCTTTTAGGGCAGTTTTATTGGCTCACAGCAAATCTGACCAGAAGGTACGGAGGTTTTTTGCACACTCCCTTATCCTACATATGCACAGTTTCTCCAAGTATAGACATTCTGCCCAGAGTGGTGCATTTGGGGCAGAACATAATTGTTGGTGCAAAATCAACTAATGAATCTACACGAACATAGTGTTATCATTCAAAGTCAATAGATCGCACTAGGATTCACTCTTATTGTACATTCCATAGGTTTGGATAAATGTACAATAAATGACTTGCATCCACCACTACAGTACCATACAGAATAATTTCACTTCCCCAAAACTCTTCTGGCTGTATAACTTTTTAAACAGCTTCCTCCTAACTAGATAAAAATGTATTTCTAACTCTACAAGTGTGAAGTTGGAGGTGGGTAGGTTCAATAGAAATTGAAGACATACTACATATTCCACACACTAGTGGTATGGAGACCACTGGAATCATTCATTCTAAAGTCAGACACCAAAACTTTAAGGAATGAATTGTTTATATTGAAGAATCAAATGAAAGAATATTTAAACCTGTCTAAAGAGAGATTAGAGGAGGAAATATTAGTGCTTCTGTTATTCCTATGACAACACAAAGTTCACATGATAAACAACATTTGAACGGCACCAGAATGCAAAAAACAGACACAGAACTCAAGCTCCCCAGAATGGCCCCATAATGGATGCTAGCCCATTACAATAGTTTCTGAAATAAGACCCAAAGAGGAATTTTAAGATGTTTTTGCAGTCACTAAATCATCAATAAAATAAATACATGGTTTCCCACAATGGTTCCTTGAAGAACATAATGTATTTTCAGAAGTAGACATTTCCTTTTGCTTGCTTAATTTAACTTCATGATACTACACTTGCTTGGTACATATAAGAAAAGACAGTTTGAGGGAAAAGTGACATTAGAAGTTGGCCGATCTATGAAGCATCACAGGAAATAAAATTTAAACTGGTGACCCAAAGTTCTGGAGGGACACAGTAAGAAAATGAGGTATGTATTTCCCAAGATGCCTCTAGTCAATGCCCACAAGCAGTCAAAGTATAAACTCAGAAAGAGCAGTCTTAGGTAGATGTCCTTGTCATTATTCCAGAAAATATTTATGTACCAAATATTATTTATCAACGTCCCCATTTCATAAAGTTTCAAATATTCTTGTTAACTAGAGACAGAATTCTGAGCAATATTCCTATCTTTTTAGTGTCTTTGTTTTCAAAAAGCAGTCTAGCCTTATGTTTTTAAAAACATTCCCTCCATCCCATTAGCTTTAATGATAAAGATCCCTGTATAAAAATTCTAACATTATCATCATCTTGTGAAAAATTAAAAATTACATGCCAAAATTGATAAAAGAAGCATAATTCCTCCTCATTCTTTGGGGGAAAATAATGAAGAGAATTGTTTTGCTATCTTCTGATCTTCCAAGCACGTGAGGGCTGGAAAATGGAATCACTTAAATAACAACCCAGATTGTTTCCTCTCACAAAACAGAATAATAGTGGGAACATTTCTGTGACTCCAAGGAAGCAAATGTTTCTAATTAGCGAACAAGATCGGCTGAGGTAACTGCTGTGGGTATACAAACAACAAAATCGTCTGACTTCTGTTTGCGAAGGTTGCCACCTACTGAAGAATATGCAGTACTACAGCTGACTTCAAGGGGTGAAAACATGGAGATCAGAAAAAAGCAACTGGTAATTCTGTGTGCTGGGTGAGATTTACACAGCAGCAGAAGGCAAAAAGCCAGTTTGTCACCACCCCAACAGGATATACCTCTAGGTAGAAGGGCCCGGCTTGTCTGGAGCAGGTCCTCCTGGATTTTTAGGGGTGCTTTGGGCTTAGCCAAGGGGCAAATAGAGTACGTGAAGTTGAAGTCATTTGGGCACAGACAGAAGTAGGGAAAGTCACCATGAGGACAGGGCTCAAGGAGCAGATGATGCTGGCTGTAGATAATAGTTTGCAGTGGGAACTTGTAGGAAATGAGATTAGATTCTGAGGGTCTTAGGTTGATACATGAGGGCTTTTCCCCAAAGATAAAAAGAAATCATTGAAGGTTTACAAGGCCTGGATGGGCAAATGAGCCTCGATTAAGACTCAGTGGAGCTGGGTGTAGCAGTGTACGCCTGTAATCCCAGCACTTGAAGGGTGAAAGCAGGAGTATTGCTGAGTTTAAGGCCAGCCTAGGCTACATACAGGAGACATTGTTTCAAAAAAAAAAAAAAGACAGAAAGAAAGAAAGGAAGGAAGGAAGGAAGAAAGAAAAGAAAGAAAAAATAGCAAATCACTGCATGGATAGAAAACTTCTTGGCTCTTTGAAAATTATCTTTTTAAAAAATCAACCAGACTAAAGATTGACATAAGGATTGCACCAATAAACAGTGACCCTAGCACACACCCTGGGCCACCATCTTCTACCCAGCTGTGACTTCCTCCCAAGACCTGTCAGTACTGGAGCTCAGTCTGCACCTGAGACACCAAAGCCCCCATTCTGCCCACATGAGCACCTCTTTCTCTGCTCCCATAAGAGCAATGCTCTCAAATTTCCATCTTTTTCATTTTAAATATATTAACTCAGCCCCAAGCTATGTTCCTGGCATTAATACTTAGGGGAAAGATGAAAAAACAGGTGTAGTCCTGGGTACTTAAGATCTAGCAGAGCAAGGAGACAATAATTAAATAAACACACATACTGTTTAAAAGTGGCAAGGACTCTGTATTTGGGGTTGAGAGAGCCTAAATAAGGACAAAGCTAGTCTGAGGGTAAGAGGGGGTAGATAAGGAGATTCTTACCAAGGAAATAATATTTGACCAACATGCTGACTTATGGCTACAGCTGAGCAGCATGTTTGGAAACCTCAGGCCTCTTAGCAGCTGTATTAGAGGGGCAAGTTGTTTCCATTCATTGTCTGTTCACGCATATATAAGATAAGAGAAATCATGGAAATTAAATGAGAAGATCCACTTAAAGTGCTTTGAGGCTGGTTTATAACTCAGCAGCAGAGTGCCTGCCTGGCAAGCACAGGGTTCTGAATTTGATTCATGGTACCAAAAAAAAAAAAAAAAAGAAGAAGAGAAGAAACCCCACCCATCACCTCTCTACCATCAGGGGAACTTCAGTGAACTGTGCAAGAGGGGAGAAACTCTGCCCATCACCTCTCCACCACCCTGGGAACCTCAACCTCAGGTGCCTGGCCTATTTTGCTATACCACAAAACTGGCAACCAGCACAGGAAATGCCCGGGACTCAGCAACTGGCTCGTCCAGACAAACCCAGGGTAAATCCACTCTAACAAGAGGAAATACTTAGCATACCAACCCCTAATTTATGATTAGCTCTGTTATATAATTATAGACTTTGCTCTTATGGTTTAAAGTACAAAATCAATAGTTACCACAGTTTGTCAATGTCTAAATTGTGCTTGATGCTATCATTATTGCTAATTGTACTACTACAGCTAGAATGTCATATCTGTTATAATCAGTTGTTCTCCCTTGTGTAATAATATTGGGAAGCTCTGGGGTAATAATCTCACCATATCCCTACACCAAAAGACTGGGGACTGAGCCAAACAGAAATCAACTTTCCACTCTCAATTAATTGGAAAGGTAGGATCTTGGAATAAACACCAACCAAAAATCTCCTCCACATAGATGATATCCCTAAAGAATAGACTTTTCCTAAAGAGGCCTTGATAATACTGATATTGCTACCTACCATCAAAATTCACAAGGATCATCACAGAATACAAAATAAAAATTTTGAAATAGAAAATGTCAAGATGAAGGAGCAAAATGCAATCTCAGACCTCTAGCCCACCCAAAACAAGTCCAGGAAACATTGACATAAAAGACATTGGAAGTCACCACCTGAAATTTCTCAAATGATAGCAACTAAAGAAAAAACTCCATGAGGCTGCAGAGGAAATCAGATCAGAAATAATCTCTCAGGTAAAAAAATAGAAAGAAAGAAAGAAAGAAATTGCAACCATAATGAAAGAATTGCTGAGCCTAACTAAAAAAGACAAATTAAAAAATAGAGGAGCATAGGGAAATAATGGACACCTCAAATGAACAGTATAGGAAAGAATTAGAATGCATGAAACAGATTTAAAGAGAGATCCAGGAAATTAAAAATTCCATTGAAAGCTGGCAAAACTGCTTAAAAGAACTAAAGATAGACTTACAGACCCTGAAGAGAGGATTGCACCTAGTGATCACAAAAGGAAAGATTCTTTTAAAAATGAAGGAACCAGGAACTAACAACTCAATAACTGCAAGATAATGCAAAGGAAAGCATTATAATCTCAATAGGTGTCAATGAAAAAGCAGGCATCAACACAAATGACATAAAAAAGACTATTTGCAGAAGTAATAGCAGAAAATTTCCCAAGCATGGGAACAGAATCTGACATACAAGTAAGTGAGGCATATACAACTCCAGTTAGTCATAACCAAAATAAATCTACACCTAGACATATAATAATCAAGATCCCAAAAATTCAGCATACAAACAAAATATTAAAAGCTGTTAGAGAAAAGAAACAGATCATCTATAAAGGAAAGCCTATCAGAATCATGGCAGACTTCTCAACACATACCATCAGGTCAAGAAGAGTTTAGAGTAAAGTATTTCAAGTCTTGAAAGAAAATAACTTCCAGTGTTGAAAGAAAACAACTTTTGATGTACCCTCCAAAACTATTTTTTTAAATTTATGGAGAAATAAGATACTTCCACAACAAAGAACAACTCAAGAAATTCATGACCACCAAACCAATCATGAAAGATATTCTAGAAAGAGATAAAAATGACCACAATTCCAAGAACAACAACAGAAAGAAACCACCAAGGAGGACAACCAATTAAACAAAGGGGGAAAGTAGGGAACAAATAACAGGAAGATAGCATGACAAAGATAAGCCAATACATATCAGTTATAACCATTAATGTAAATGGCCTAAATTTACCAACCAAAAGAAACAAACTGGCAGAGTGGATCAAGAAACAAAATCCAACAATATGCTGTATACAAGAAACACACTTAACTCAAAAGGAATTTCATAGCCTGAAAGCCAAAGAATGCAAAATAATAATCCATGAAGCAGTAACCCAGAAAAAACAAGGGTTACCTATTCTGTCTGCAGATAATATGAACTTCAGACCAAAAATGTTCAAAAGAGATAAAGAAGTTAACAAGTACATAAGGGAAAACTTCAAGAGGAAGAGCTAACAATCATAAATATATACGCACCAAATATGACAGCACCCAACTATATAAAACAAATATTAATAGACATAAAAAATCAAGTAACCAGTAACATGATAATGACAGGGGATCTTAAAAACTCATTGTCACAAATACATAGATCAACCAGATAAAAAATCAGCAAATAAATACCAGAACTGAACCAAACTGGTGAACAAATGGACCTAGTAGACATTTACAAAGTGTTCTATCCAACAACATCAGAATACACATACTTCTCAGTTCTACCCAGGACATTCTCTAAAATAGACCATATACTAGCTCATAGAAAATGCTCAAGTAAATGCAAAGGAATTGAAATTATCCCATGCATATTACCTGATCACAATGCAATGAAATTGGAAATTAATGACCAAAGAAACTGCAAAAACTCCATAAAAATATGGAAATTAAGTACCACCCTCCTGAACAATCCATGGGTCACAGATGAAATGAAAGAAGAAATTAAACAATATCTACAATCAAACAAAAATGCAAATACAACTTACAGGAACATGTACGATGCAATGAAAGCAGTCATCAGAGGGAATTTAATAGAGTTCTAGAAACATTAGCCAGAGCAATTACACAATAGCAAGAAATAAAAGGAATAAGGATAGAAAAGGAAGAAGTTAAATTATCATTATTCACAAATGACATGATACTCTACAAAGAAAATCACAAAAGCTCCACCAAAAGGCTTCTAGACTTCATAATCAAATTTAGTAACATAGCTAGATACAAAGTCAACACTCAAAAATCAATAGCATTGCTATACACAACAAACTAGTTGAGAGAAAAATTAGGAAAATGACACTCTTCACAATAGCATCCAAAAAAATGAAATACTTAGGAATCAATCTAACAAAGAAAGTAAAATATCTATATATTGAAAATTACAGTGCTCTAAAAAAAGAAATTGAAGAGGATCTCAGAAAATGAAAAGATATCCCTTCCTCTTTGATAGGAGGAAACAACATTATAAAAATGGTCATACTCCCAAAACTGTTATATAGATTTAATGGAATCCCAATCAAAATATCAATAATGTACTTCACAGATCTATAGAAAAAATCCTAACATTTATTTGGAACCAGAAGAGCCTTAGAATAACAAAGGCAATCTTGAGCACCAAGAGCAAAACAGGAAGCATCACAATCCCTGACTTGAAATTGTACACCAAAACCACTATGTTAAAATCAGCATGGTAATGGCAAAAAAAAACAGACATGAGGATTAGTGGAACAGAAAAGATGATGCAGACACAACTAAAAACACATTCAGCCACCTTATCTTTGACAAAGGGAACGAGCGTGTTCACTGGAAGACAGATAGCCTCTTTAATGAATGGTGCTGGAAAGACTGGCTCTCCACATGCCAAAGACTAATACTAGACCCATGTCTATCACCATGCACTAAACTAAAGTCAAAATGGATCAAAGATCTAAATATTGAAGCAGAAAAAGTAGGTAGAAATCTTGAAGACATAGGGGTAGGCAGAGAGTTCATGGGCAAACACCAAACTGCATGGGAAATCCTTCAAAGAATCAACAACTTGGATCTCATCTTATTGAAAAGCTTTTGCACATCAAAAGAAATCACCAAAAGTGTGAAAAGAAAATTCACAAACTGAAAAAAATTGTAGCCAATTTTCACTCAAACAAAGGACTTCTATCTAGAACATACAAAGAATTTAAAAAAATAGGTCCCAAAATTCACAGACCCAATCTAAAAATGGGCATCTGAGATGAATACACAATTCTCAGATGAAGAAATACAAATGGCAAATAAATATATGAAAAAATGTTCAACATCATTGATCATTCAAGAAATGCAAATTAAAACAACACTAAGATTCCATCTCACTCCAGAAAGAATGACTATCATCAAGAAATTAATCAATAACAAATGCTGGTGGGGATGTGGGGTAAAAGGAACACTTCTTCACTCATGGTGAGAGTATAGACTGGTGCAACACTATGGAAGTCAGTCTGAAGATTCCTCAAAAAACTAAGATTGGAAGTCTCATTTAATTTAGCTATTCCCCTTCTGGGCATTTTCCAAGAAGAAGCAAAAACATCATGCCACAGCAACGTAGGTGCACTCATATTTATAGCAGCACAATTTGTAATAGCTATATCTTGGAAACAACCCAAATGCCAATCAACCAAGTAATGGATAAAAACAATGATATTTTTATACAATGGAGTACTACTTAGCTATAAAGAAGAATAAACTCAAGGCTTTTTTAGGTAAATGGATGCAACTTGAGGTCATACTCATCAGTGAAATAAATCAGACTCACATGTGTAAAAATTGTATTGTCTCCAAGTGTAAGAAACTGAAAGAGTAAATAAGATCCAAAAGGTACAATATATATTGTTAAAGGGAGAGAAATTGCTCAAAAGGAAAGAACAAATGGAATGGGGGAAAGGAGAAAAGAAGGAAGGAGGAAAAAAAAATATATATATATATATGATAGCTAAGATAATTGTACAACTCATTCAGTTAATTCATTGGAAGGAACAGTTAGTGTTTATATTGTTTGACCAATTTTACATGCCTACACCTGGTAATCTGAGCAACCGTTTTGAAGACAACAATATGCAATATAATAACCATTGTTAATTTCCTATCATCTTGTTTTGAAATTCTGCATAGTTTTTATTGTTTTTTAATTCTCTTTGAAATAAAAAAGTGCTTAGCACAATGACTAGAACAAAGTGTACCTATAATAAATGTTAAGTAACGCTATTTTTTTATATTATTCATGCTCTTTGCCTTTCCGTTGGGGTGTAGAGAGCAAGGATGGAGGCAGGACAGAGAAGAGTTGCATCTAAATATGAAATTGCTTTCTGCTATCTATATGCCGTACGTTATTGAAATTTTAGATTCCAGATATATCATAAGACCCATTATGACATAGAAGCAAATAACTAAAATATTATTAAAACTCTCTCCACTGACCTGCTAGAGATCGTACTCACAACTTGGCACCTACCAGGCAGGTGCTTAAGCCGCTGAGCCAAACTCCCAGCCCTAGTGTTTTGAGGCAGGGTCACACTATGCAGTTCAGGCCGGCCTCCTCGTGCTCACGTTGTAGCCCAAGGCAGCCTCGAACTCACAATGCTCCTCCTACCTCAGCCTCCTGAGGGCTGGGATTAAAGGCGTGCACCACCACGCCCTGCTAATCCTGCTAGAGATTTAAACATTATTCATGTGGGAAGATGTGTTCCAATCCAAATTGAATTAACTAAATGACTTTTAGTATATTGGGGGCAGTTGATTTTTTTTTACACAGAATAATTCCATCAATAAGACCAGTGTTTCACATACAATGGAAAGCATCTGAAACCCACATTCTTTCTTGTGGATGACTGTAACAATTCCACTGGAACAGATCACTCTCTCATCATAGCCCAAGAAACAGTCATGGAAATAATAAGTGATGGGGAAGCACACCTAGCAGCTTCTTAATCATGGTTTCCTTTTCTAAACCCCATTAAAGTGCTGCCCTTAACTAGAGGTTATTTTCTCCTGACTCTTGTTTTGTTTACAGGACCAATTGGAGGATGAGGGTAGGGAGTACAACTAGTAGGGTTTTTGATGACACTAACTGGGCAATTCAGGCAAATATCAGGTTTGATTTTTTTTTTTAAGACTGGTTTTTTTTTATTTTTTTAAGCACTTCTCACTAAACAGCCCAAGATCTCCAAAACAGTTTCTCAGATCCTCTCTTGCTCATTTGGCAAAAGAGCATAAGCACTAATCACTTTCACAACAGAAAACTATTTGTTATGAAACATATCCATATAGTTACATAGCCTATGTGCCTTTTTCCAGACAGCCCTGCCCATAAATCCATAACTTACTGGTTCATTGAACACCATCAGTTCTAGGCAGACCAGGAATATACTGCTATGCTATAAACACTGCAGAATTGACCCGTACCCCACCAGTGAATGCTGTGAGTGTTTGAGAAGAGATTTTTCATTTACATGTTTATAATGAGATTTGACCACGTCATCTTTCTTTCCAGGGAATCTCTCACTACAAGGGAGAAAATGGATTAAAAGCTTGGTACTATCTCTTTCTTCCCAGCCAACAAACGAAAAATTATTTGTTTTAATTTGCTTCGTTTATTCAATATTTTTCAAAAAAATTTTTTTCATTGCCAAAAATACAGATAAGCCAAGTAAGAATATTAAAGTCTGGCTAGAGACGTAGTTCAGTGGCAGAGTGCTTTCATAGAATGCCCAGACTCGGGGTACACACAGCAAATGGAAAATACTTACTTTTTTTAAATCCACTAAATTGTCATAGGAATATTAAGAATTAATAACATCACCCGCTCATGGCATGATACAAGCACAAATTTGTGCATGATACAAGCACAAATCCAGGCTGGTGCAACCAAGAACACAGGTCACCCACTTTCTGAGGGGAAACCACATCCTCCAGCAGAAAATCTGGGATGGCGAGGCTAGGAGCACTTCTCATTCCCGGGCTGTGCCGCAGAAGCTCCATTCCCGGTAAGACTGTCGGGAGGGCCAGTGCTGTCTTACTCCACCCTCCACTTACCAACTATATGGACACGAATACGTCACCAGATAAGGTCTAAAGAAGTTCCCCAAAGAGGAAATGGGAGCCTCAACTCACCCCATCCACAGCCTGAATTCTCAAAACAGAAAAACAATTTTCAGGATACATCTGTAGGAAACACAGGGGGAAAAAATGTTACCTTTCTTAGTACATGTTTGCAATACATAATGTTTACATTCCTTGTGTGGAGTTGGTACACGTTAGCAGGAAAAATATATATACATACTCAGAAGTAAGTGTGGGAATTTGAAGCATGAGATGCATTATGGTCTGGGGCTGGATGTATTTGTGTGGTCTTGGCGTGCAGGATGCCTATACCCGCTCTCTGCTGGGCCACCTATTTGCAGGGCTGTGTTAGAATGCAAACCACTTACCCCTGTTGGAAGCTGAGATGTGCTGCCTACTTCTTGATGCTGCTTCCTGGAGGATGGAGATCTGTGGGAGGAAGAGCAATTTACAAGTGAAAAGCATGGCCCCAATCCCCAATTTACAGGTTTATTTTAAGACTCTTTAGAATTTTTTGAGTGAATTTCGTGGAAAGGAAGAAGGCACTGTAACTTTGTGTACATTTTGTGTCTTGAAGCTGCACTTAAAAAAAAAGTACAATTTTTTAATTATTTCCTTTTCTCCTTTCTACTTACCCTTATTTCTTCTATCCTACCTCAAAACCACTCCATTTCCTGCTCACTTGCAGGCACAGAAGCCACTTGAGGAAATTTAAGCTGAGAAGGCCACAGGCGACTCCCCACTCAGCCCCTGCCCATGGAGCAGAAGTGTCGCTCTGAGAGAGCAGGCCAGTGGACCTCCCCCAAGCTCTGTATCAGTTGCATAAAGGTTTTTCTCAGGAGTTAAGACATAAGAACAGAAATTTTAGAATCTCTCTTCAAAAGAATGATGCCATTTAAAATAGAATGTAGGGAAGTCCAAGTCCAGGGGCACTGTTGAAAACCGCAGATATTTTATGAATGAAAAGGAGGCTGGGAGCTTTACAAGAGCAATAAGTTAAATTGCAGACTACTAAGTAGGAGTTTAACAGAGAGAACCAGGGAAAGGATGACTGAGAACAGCACTCTTGGGGTCAAAACAAACTCCAAAGACAAACCTCAAGGACTATTCCTGTATAAGGGCCCAAAAGGAGTATGGAGCAATTCATGTCCCATAGCATTATCAAGAACAGTAGAGCAGTCAGTCAGCTGGAAGTTAGTGGAACATAGCACCTGGGCATGATACCAGCAGAGCTGGAGAGCCTGATAGAGACAGGGAAACAGAGACATAGCCAACCTCGCCAAGATCACTGTCATCCCAGGGTGACTGTGGGCATAGCCAAGGCTGCAACCTCTGGGGAGGAAACAGACTTCCAGCAAAATCACTAAACAAATAACGAGAAAATGACATAAGAAAATAACTTGCATTCACAAGAACAAATAAAAAGATCCAGAAAGAGTGAATAGAGATTAATAGAATAAACACTGTGGGTGCAGGGTCAAAAGCCCTTTTCTATGAATATTGTCACTTTATCTAATGTTCTAGCTCTGTTCTATTAGAGACTTGATAAAATTGCTGAGGAGTTTGACTCCGTGGGGGGAAATGCAAGGCTGGAGACCACGCACCTCTCGTTAGATCTCTAGTTCACTACATTGTCATCGTATATATCTAAGGGATGGTCGTCACTCTCAGTTTCACCCCAATTCCTGATTGCTTCACAGGGAACATTTCAGCTATGATATGAAGCAGCATTACCTAAGGATGAAGATGGCCCTTGGTTGGTAAATTGCATCCAGTTTGGAAAAGACTACAAATGAACTCCAAGTGTGGGTTTCCTTGAGTGTGGTGACTTTGGTAACTGGAACATGACCCTGGAAGTTTATTGAATTGTCACAAGACGTATAAGGTCTGAGGCTTCCAAGCCAAGGTAGCTCTTGCCCTGCTTCATGTGTTAACCCTCCTTGCGCCAGCTCTGCCCAGCTGCAAAGACCCCTGCTGTGGTGGAACACCTGGCACTGCCTTGCAGATGGACTGTGTTTACTGTGTGACACCTTCCAAGGCAGCCAGGGCCAAATGGATCCTCAGGTAGTCCTGGGTCTCAATGTTTAATTGATTCTAACAACACCCCTGGTGGACACCGCAGGTCCTTCACTTCACAAACGTGAAGCATCCCCAAAAGACTGCTTTGGAGCCTCCTTTTATGACTCCCATATGAAAGTCATCTTTTGGTGTTAATTTGCTCTGTTATTTGTAGTAATTGTATAATATCTATTATATGAACATATCATAATGTACTAAACCCAGCATTAGACATAAATGTTTTTCCCATTAAAAATACGTAAAATGCCAAATAGCTTGATGTATCCATGATTATTCCAGTGATGTTCGAGGAAATGAAAAAGTAATCTATATTCTGAATTCAGGCTTGTTTTGAAATTTCTAAAAAAAAACCTTCAGTGAGTATTTCTTTGAAATTTGTGCTTTATTTTCAGCTCAATTCACTGAACAAAGAGTCTATTCATATTTTTCAGTGATGTAGTACTATATTTCTAATATTACCTAAGTAGTAAATATTAACTTCTAGAAAAGTCCATAAAATAAATCTGTTTGGTCAAGATAGATGCACTACTTAATAGCTTTATAAATCTAAAAGCTATGGGTTTTTGGTTTAGGGTTTTTTTGTTGTTGTTGTTGTTTTTAGAATTTAAACATTTCTATACATTTCTATTTTCTTGCCAGTAAAATTAGAACAAGAAGTTTCTATGGCTCCTGAAGCAAGTTTATAAACCTTTCTAAAATTAGAAGTAATTTATAACTGAATGTTCTGTACAATACAGCTGTGTATCCATCTGGCCCTGGTGCTTTATTACCTGATATGTCTTGTAGAGTACTTTTTCAACATTTCTTTTCATCTGCTGAGCCTATATAATTTCCCTTTGTGTCTGGCCCCAATAACTCCAAAACTCCATTTCATCCTTATGGCAAACACACAAAATAAATCCCATAATCCTACATACTATCTTCCAGGAATTACATTTATAAGGCACATAAATCAGTGGGAAACCTCCAAAAGGGTTTTTCTTAAATTCTTCTAGGAATTTATTCATCCTGTCTGTGAGCTAAACTTGCACGGATTTTCAAAATTAGCTTTTGTCCTAAGTTGGCATATGCCTTTTAGTATTGCCGATCTATCCGCAGAGAAGTTGCAACGTCCTCCAGAATTTCTTCTCAAAGAAGAGATGGAGAGGGGGTAGCATTTTGAAGGAGTCATTCACAACCTCTCAAGGGGCAATATGAATAAATCAATTCAATATGCAATTCAATAGTCAAGCCCTCTCTGATGTTAGGCCTAATAGTAATAAGGAAATAATGGTCTCCTTTGTTGGATTCCAACAAGGCTGATCTGGACAGCTGTCTCTAAGGAAAGACCATAAATCCTGAGCCATGGCTGCCAAGTGCATGCTCTGGTTAACCATCAAAGTAGACCAAATGAGAGCTTTTTGTCCAGGGCAGGTCCTTACAGACTATCTTTGAGGGTCTTTCTTCCATAATCTACTGCACTGAAGACGTTAAGGATACAACCATGAGACAGGCAGGGAAATGAAATTTTTTAACATCTCACATAAATCCAAAGGACAGGAACTACATATTCACTGTGTGTGTAAAGTGGGAGTATACTTGGAATAACCTGGATACCAAACTCAGCAAAACCTGAGAAAAACAGCATCAAGCGCTCGGCAAGGTGGTAGTTTCAAGTGAGAGTGTGAGGGGAAGTTTGTGGCCTGCTCAGGTCACTCCACCATTCACATCTCCAACAATAAAACCAAATCACCATTTAGTCTCCATGCCTGTGAAATGAAAAGTAGGTAAATTGCCTAAGATTGGAAGGGGGAGCTTCCTATAGCTGTAGGTACAATGTTGCACGTTCTTTTTTTTTTTTTTTTTAAGATAGTAAAATCCAACACAACATAACAAAGTCAGTCAAAACAAAGCAGTAGAACTGGTACAGAACTTCAAAGAAAGATACTATGAAAACAATAGCTACTATAGTATGTCTTGTTATTTTCAGAATAGTTGACCATTACAACAGGTATAGCAAAATCAAACCAAAAAAAAAAAAAAAACCACACACACACACACACAATAAAGCCAATAAAAACAGAGTATAAAATAAGTCCAAAAAAATTAATCAGAATAAAGCAAAACAATGAGAACAATATTGGGCCTCGAAGACAAGACAGAAGAGAGTCCCCCATTTTTGCTACACTGCCTAATACCATCTTCCAAAGAGATGCTCAGGCTGCCAGCCCCAGGCCTACAAAATGAACAAAACAATACTAGCATTTAGTTGTTTTATGTACCTTAGTTGCTATCAGTTTAGCCAGACCTCCGAACCAGCATGTTGCTTTACGGGCCGGGGGTTGTTGTCCTTGATTCTTAGCCCGCGCGCAGGTAGGTGTATGGGAGGGGCGAATGATTCTCTTCCTGGAGTCCACGCCAGTCACGCAGGCCCCAGGAAGGCAAATTAGTTGTCTTCTGGTTGGAGCCGCTCCGACCCAGTGGGGTGGGTTCCCGAGAGGCCCATCTCTTTCTCTTCCTGGAGTCCACGCCAGTCACCTGTTGCACATTCTAAAATCAATCTTTATCACAAAGCAGAATCATCTATTTAAAGTTTACATTTTATTTCCTTAAAATTCCACAAGGCAAAGAAGTTTGAAAGGCCTAAACTATCTACAATGTTCTCTTCAAATCAAAGTAATTAACCACATAGCTAATAATGCCTGCCTTTATTTGTTACCTATTTCCAGACCATGCTAAGCACATTACAAGTAACATTTCTTTGACTAAATATCACAGCTGGAAGTAAAACGGTCAAGTAGTATAAGACTACAACCTTTGCCTCTAAATTTACTTTTGTCAAAAGCTTTGCGTCCTCATGATAGTATTGGGCACACAACTAATATGAAACTCAGCCATCTGAAGTTATAACTTGTACTAATAAAAAATAATAGCTGAAAAGAAAGATTTTCTTCCTTAGAAGAATGTACAAAATTCTCTAAAGCTAGAAATTCCTTCCACCCAGCTATCCCACTGTGCCAGCAGGGAAACAGTCCCCAAAGGTCCGCCCACGGAACACCAGGGCTGCAGATCACAGAGGGTAGTGTGCACATCAGTGATGGCATCAAATGCAAGTGGTTAAGGCTGGCCTTAGAAAAACGTAACTAGTTTCATATTAGAACCATAAATGCACAGTGTATACAGTAAACCTCCCTAAAAAATAGCGGATTGTGGCATTTCTCAAATTCTTTTCCGCATGCACACGCTTTTGCATGTCACACCCTGAGGGGTAGTGTTTATGGAAATGCCCTGTGGGAAGCCCTGGCCTCCATCAGACATGCCTGCCCACCTGTGCAGCCAGCAGCGTTCTTCAGGTTCTCATCCCCTCACTGGCCATCTGCGTTCAGTAAGAGTCTGCTGTTGATGATCTAGAATATGAGAAAAACGAAGAAACTGGGTTCTAGAATTGTAACCAATTGCTATGGTAGGGACAGGAAACACCTTCAGAGGTCCTGAGACTTACAGGCAAAGATGAGAGGGTCACCGTGGCAAGGGGGGAAAGAAAACAGAAAGACACAGATGAATGAAAAAGGAAAACCTGACAAGGTAACATACAAATACACAGTGAGAAGAAACGTGAAACCACTAAACATGAACAGCCCACCTCCTCCACTCACACAGCAATCTCAGAGCTAAGCTAACTTGAAACCCCCACAGAGGAGGTCTCCACAGGGGCAGCTGACCTGAAGAGTAGCTTCTTCCAACACACCGAGCCCCCAGCCATTTCTTCCTTAGCAAGGGAAGTCATCTAGAGCACATAGTGAGTCTTCGCTATTGGTATTCTGTGTTCTTCAAGTTTCTTGTTAGGGGATTTTGCTGTTTTGAATGTGGAATATACTATCTATTAAAACCACTCGATCTTGACAAAACCAAAAACACACAAATATTGACTGGTAAGAAGACATTATCTGCTTGGCTTAGAGTCACTTTCCTCTGTGTTCTGAAATTTTCATTATAGAGGTTGCTCATCTTCTTATTTAGACAGATCCCTGGGGGGGGGTTGCTTTGTTTTGTTTTTGGTTTGCTTGTGTTGGGTTTTTTGTTTTGTTTTGTTTTGGTATGGTTTGGTTTGGTTTTGGTTTTTTGAGTCAGAGTCTTGCTGCATGGTTCAAGGTGGCCTGGAATTCATGGTGATTCTCCTGCCTCAACCTTCCGCATACTGGGATTACAAAGTTTGTACCACAATGCCTAGCTCGTAGGTAAATTTTTAAAAGGTATTGTGAATGAAATTGTTTTCCTGATTTCTTTCTCAGCTAGTCCAACATTGATGCATAGAAAAACTATTGGCACAAGGAAGCAAGCTTGTTTGGGTGGTGTGAATGCTTTTGTAAACCTTATTCTCTCTCTGTGAAGACTGTTAAAGATAAACCACCCAACTCACCTGTTCATTGTGACTTCACATCAGGAGAGACAGTCTTGATGATTTCTCAGAGACCATCAAGAGTTAAAATATTTACGGTGACGCAAACTAGGGAACGCGGACTGCTACCTGCAATAGTGACACCTGGTGGCTTCCATGTCCCACTGCACCTCCTTAAAACAGGAAATAGAGCCTGTGTTTTCAGCAATAAATATTTGGTGAAAACAAAGGTATTACATGAGTCCTGGAGAAGGATTTTGGAAATAGTAAGATTTAATAACCTCTGTTCAAATGCTTCTGTTGCGCACTATATTATAAAGCATGACCAAAGAAGTTCTCACTTATATGATTTTGTTTGCAAGGGGTATGGCATGTCCTGAGCGCTGTCCTCATTAAATGTTTTCCATGATCTTCTCTGTGGCATTTCTAACATGTCCAGTACATGGATGGCAAGCCAGGTAACCCTGTCCTGTACCTTTGTTACCATGACTTTTAAAATGACATAGACAATAAGCATTATCTCCTGAGAATTATGGATTTGGGAGAGTCAAAAATAACTTTTTTTTTCTCCTAGAGGTTGAAGATGAAACATCCCATGTAGTAGAGGCATAGGCTACATGGCAACTATGCACAATAAAGTTTTGAAGAGGCAGGATCAATGATGACACCAAGTTGGTGAGGAGAAAGAAGAATGGAATAAATGCGCAAAGAGAAGCCAGGAAGCATAAAATACAGAATAATCAATGGAGAGGGAGAGAGACAGTGTGACTGATACTGGACTAGCTGGGTACTTTCCCTTCTTTGGGTTTAACTGCTCTTTAATTTAAAAAAAAAGAGAAAATGAATGACTTCCTAGATAAGAAGATATCTTTGATTTCTTTTATTTTATTTTATTTTATTTTATTTTATTTTATTTTATTTTTTTTTTTTGCGGCACCAGGGATTGAAGTCACAACTTAACACCTGCCAGGGCAGGCGCTTAAGCCACTCAGCCAAACTCCCAGCCCTAGTTTTTTGAGGCAGGGTCGCACTATGTAGCTCAGGCTGGTCTTGCGCTCACATTGTAGCTCAAGCCGACCTCGAACTCACAACGCTGCTCCTACCTCAGCCTCCCAAGTGCTGGGATTAAAAGCTTGCGCCACCACGCCCGGCTGATTTCTTTTAATTAAAACAGCAAATTTTCTCACAAATATGAATACTGCTTTTCATACAGTATCAATTACAAAGTACTCATTTCTTATTCTCCTAATTTATCTGCAGTGGACAATAACACTGAGAGAGGGCTTTGTCTTAGTCATTTGTCACTGAGACACAATAACCACAGATGAAAGGTTTACTTGGGCTCAGTCGGCCACTTCCAAGGCGTGGCAGAGGGGGATAACAGAGGAAAAGCTGCTTATGTCATGGAAGCCAAGAAGCAGAGAGAGAAAGGAGGACCTGGGAAGGAGATTTAGTCTTCTGGGCCATGACCCTCCGTGACCTGCCGCTTCCGGTCAGACTCCTGCTCCTACCAGGGCGCTCAGCTGCTGAACTCATTAGCGGATGAATCCACTGTGAGTACAGCACCCCTGTGATCTAATCATCTTCAGAGAGCCCCACCTCTGAGCACAAGAGGCTTTGGAAGAACATCCTTGATCTAAACCATAATAGGCTTCATGCTTAAATTATATCAGATAATTTGCTTCCACATATTTGCCCTAAAGATTTAGCTATCTGTGAAAAATATAACCTAAAGATTCCTTCTTGCACTGGTTAGGGTTCTCTAGAGGAAAAGAATAGAATAGAATAGAATAGAATAGAATAGAATAGAATAGAATAGAAGCAGGTAATACATATGCAATTGTGTAAGGGGATTTATTAGGGAAGCTTACAGGATCAGAGACAGGAGAATCCACATGGCCATCTGCTTCCTGGAGAACCAGAGGACCCATCAGCTGCTGTCAAAGAAACTGGAAACTGCAGAAGAGAGGTCGAGGATGCCACACCATGGTCCTGGGTTATATCCCCCAACTCTGAATATAAAATTATTTCTTGCCAGGTATGGTGGTGTACACTTATCATCCCAGCACTCCAGGGACTGAGACAGGAGGATCATAACTTTGAGGCCAGCCTGGGCTACATAATGAGATCTTGTCTTAAAAATATAAATAAAAAATAAAAATAAAGTCAAAAAGAGGATGCAACACCAGTAGGAGGTTGAAGGCCTCCAACCTCCCTGGGAGGCAACTGGTATGACTCTGACATCCACAGGTCATGCGGTACCAAGACGCACCCACTCAAGCAGAACGGAGCTTTTCAATGCAGGCTGACTTCCTCCTTCCTTCCTTTTCACCTAGGCGGCAAGCCTACTGGGTGGTACCACCCCCAGTCACGATGGCTCTTCCTCCCTCAGTCAGCTGGCCCACACGGCAGTCATCTCTGGAAACACCCCACAGACACACCCAGAAGTGTACTTTTCTACTTTGCTAGGCATTTCTTAGTCCAATCAGGTTGACATCACAATTAGCCGTCACCCTCGTGTTTTACTCAGAAAGGCCCAATTAGATTCTGCACTGTTGTTAGTTCAGAGTTCAGCGTGTTATGTTCAAGTGAACCCATCATCCCCATCTAACCTACCAAACCTGCTCACCCCCGATATTACCTCTACGGAAAAGCACAGAGAACATCTTCACATGAGTTCTACCCTTTCCTCACATTCTCTCAGCCTTGTAGCGATACCAACACTCTAACTGGCCTGGCTCCTGTTTGCAGAACAGACCATCCCAGACCAAGAGGCTCCCAGCTCCAGGAGAACAGGTATATTTAGGAAAGCATAAAACAGACCAGTGACCTCAGACTAAGATGACCTGAACTCAGAACAGCTAGTTTCCAGCTCCCTCCTTCTCTGCCACCCCTCCTCATGAACCTCTTTCTCTGCGAGACAGCTGCTGCCTGGGCACTTCAGAGGCAGGGACCTTTCCCAAATAAAATCTGTCCTTGCTGCAAGTTTTTGCTCGGCTCTCTGTTGCGTCACCAACTCCCTCTTAGGAACCTAAGCCAGAGAGCTACACATCATTCTAGTCCCCCTCATGCCTCACATCCAGGGGTAACACTAAATTTTTTTAACTTAAAATTGCAGAAGCTAACTGCCACCCTGGCCAGGCATAGATTACACCTGTAATACTAGAATTCAGGAGGCTGAGGCAGGAGGATCACAAGTCTGAGGCCAGCCTGAGCTACAAAGTGAGTTCAAATCTAGCTTGAACTACATAGCAAAATCACATCTCAAAAAAAAAAAACAAAAAACAAACAAACAAAAAAACCCTACAGAAGCTAAATCTTAGCCACAAAATTGCTTCACTTAAATTTTCTTACACTTTACTTCATTCCTCTCACCTACAATAGAAAAGTTTCTTTAAGAGTTACTATATTGAATCTTATCAGTTCAATCATCATTGCTTGTAATTAAGATTAGTGGGCATTTTTTCCTATCGTAAACTGATTTAGGTATAAATCAAAAGGATTTTGGTCCTAAATGCAGGTTTACTTATTCAACAAATACTTCCACTAAATACTAGGTGTCAGGTTCTCTGCTGGGCAGAAAACTAAGAAATATGATTTAAGTATCTCATATTTGAAGAGACATACTTTCAAATTAAGCAGGTTAAATGATATGCATCCTATCATTAATGGATAAAAATGTAACTAACAAAACTATAATGAATGTCTAAGGAATAGAGTAAAGGATATGAACCTACAGAATTGAGTAAATGTTGCAAAGATATAAGAAATACATTATTGTGTTTGCTGTTATAAAATGAAAAATTTCATTCTGATACATGATTTGCGCATAAACAATGTGTGACTGAATTTAAGTAGACATTAGTTCCAAACTTCTGAGCACGCACCCACCCCATAAAACAGTAGCTATTTTAAATAGGGAAGAAATGAGATTTGGTTTTCCAAAAGGAAAGTGATAATACCGACAATTATCACAGTCTTCCGTGGTCTGAGGGTGCAGCTTACCAGAGGAGCATATGTAGGGCTTGGATTCAACCCTCAGCACTACACAGAAATAAACAAACACTGCCGTGGCGAGGCCCAGGGAGCAGAGTGTGGGCGTGTCCTGAGCCCTTCACTGTGCCCCATGTACAGCCAAATGTGCTCGGTGTTCATGCGTCTGTCGCCATGATGGGGAAGAAATCTTGACACTGCGCAGGGGTGAAGGAAGGATCCTGCTCACTGTCAGGTGGAACAAATTAGCTGAGACTTTTCCCATGAGCCAGAGTTGGAGACACACTGTCTGGGTCACACTATTTTTTTTTTCTTGCTGGGTAGGTTTGTGTGAAAAGGGACAGCAAGGCAAAATACACACAGAGCCCTGAGTGTTCTCTGCGAGGACCAGACAATAAACGAGCTCCAGTCCCTCGGCAGGACAGGGGCGTCTCAGTCGGAGGGTGGCCATCCTACTCGTGACCCAGACTTCGGCCTCAGTAGCCAAACGGGACGGGCTCCTCACGCTCTCAGACCATGCTTCCCAGGACATCAAAGGTGGTTATTTAGAGCCTGTTTTCAAATTGTTGGAACCGTGCATCAGAAAGAAAAAAAAAAAAAAAGTCTGTTTTTAAAAAGGAAAATTCAGGAGATGAAGAAAAGGGAGAGGCGAAGTTTCAAAAGCCTGCTTTACAATAGTACTAAGCTGCACCTGAGGCATCTGAAATTCAGACTTCCAACCTCACCCTTGGAGACGCTGTGCAGCCCCACCTGGGAAACCCCCATTTTTCCTGGGGGAGCGGTGTAGGAATATGACAATTAACATAGCGATAGGGAATTTGAGTAGAAAATAAACTGCACTGAATCTCACATATGGTGTCCTAAAAATGTCCAAAATGATGTCATCCAAAGGGAGGAGGGAGGAAGGGGAGCTGCAATTAGATGGATGAGGAAGAGGCAGTTGAAAAAACAGATTAATGATGCCTTTGACACGATCAGCCTGAGAGGAATACTGGTTTCCATGACAACCAAACCACTTAACCTAAATTAACAAAGCTGTTAAAAAAGGAAAACTTAAAAGATGGGGAAGGGAAAGCCAGAAGATCCTCTTTGGGGAAATTAAGAGGCCTGTCCCATCAGTGCCTGTGAGAGGTGTGTGTATTAACTACATATCCACAGGGTGTGTATTCGCTTACATTCTCTGGTTCCCAGTAATTAGTTTTCAAAAGCAGTCTAAAGATGCTGAGAAATTGCCACTAATTAACACAGTTTCTGATACAACAGCCTTATTATCCTAATGCAGCCTGAGCTAGACAGTAAGAAAAAGGAGTAGACAAAAGGCCACTTCTTGATTTTCCCAAACTTTGTACTGATGCTCACACACACCGTGATTACCAATACCTTCTCAGAACTATTTGCTCAGAATTAGGCAAGCCAAGCTAGATTCTGGAATTTTGTTTGTAGCACAGAAAAGCATATAAGCCATTCATGATGAGACAATGTCAAAATCAAATAATAATATGTTTACTGGTGCATAACTTAATGCTCCCTGTGAAATAAAAAGAAATTGTACTTTCCTGAAGTGTTCTTACATCAATGGAAAACTACCTGCAAGTTTTCCTGGGTCCAAAGCAACTCTGAAGCAAAGTGGGCCTGTAGGGAGGCACATGGAGAAAGAAGAGCAGTAAGAAGGGCGCAGAACAGTGAGTCATTCCCAGCTTGTCACAGGTTCCCAACTGCAGCCTTCCTCCCTTGCCTTCTCCTGACCCCGAGGATCAGGGTAAGAAATGAGGGCCTTTATGGACTGCCTTTGTGTTATAACATTCTACTATCAGCACAAATAGGAAAAAAGATAGCATTAAACCCAGAGCCTTGGCACTGAGCTACAACCCCATCAGCCCATTTCTGTTTTTATTTTGAGATAAAGTCTCAGTCACACAGCCTGGGCTCAAATTTGCAACCCACCTGCTTCAGCCTCCCAGAGTGCTGGAATTACAGCTGTGTGCCACCACTCCTGACAAGTTTCAACATTTCTTGTAGGAAATGTATCCTACTAGTGTTATATTGGTAATACATGGTAATGCAAAATTAAAGGATGTTGAATCCTTAAATTTTGTGAAAAATTAATTATGTATCAATTTTAAAGCTAAATTCCTTTTATATGTATTTTTTATTTTATGGAAAAAAAGTAAAAATTTTTTCTTAACAAAATAATAGGAGAATAACAACAGTTAATACATTGCATATAGTTATCTTCAAAGTAGTTACTCAGAGTACAAGATATGGGCATAAAAAATTCTCCGAATAATGTTAGCACAAATCTTCCTTTTCAGTGAGCTGAGAGAAACTAGTAGTGTAGCTGTCTTGTATTTCTTTCTCCTTTCCCTTCCTTTCCCCTTTCCCCCATCTACTTCTTTCCTTTTGAACAATTTCTTCCCATTTCACAGTATCTATCTATTATACATTTTGGACATCATTCACTCTAAAACAAATTTTTATTAAGATAGATTTTAGTAATTAAATCAAAACGTAAGAAACATGCAATTTGGAATTTTTAATGAAGCACACAATGTCTACAGCAGAGCGTGGCCTATTTTACAACACAGTCATAAATTTTTATTCATGTTTTGCTTTCAGTAATTCTGGGGGTAGAAATAATACCTCTAAAATATCTGTTAGTCTAGTAGGACTACTTAATAGTTTAAGTTTTATCTTTCATTTTTCATATGTTGATTTTTATTTCTTCCTTCATGAAATGCCTATGTGCACATTGCTCTGCCAGTCTTACAATTTTTCTTTCATTGAGATTTTAAAACATCAAAACTATTAACTTTACATTTGACATGAAAAATGTCATCCCAGATTTTGATGTTTTGACATACAAAAATATTCCATTTTATAGTGAAAACTTCTATTTTACTGTGAGTGTCTACCTTTCACTTTTAAATGTGGAAGCTTCACAAACATTATACAGCCGTTCAATATGCATGTTTATCAAAATAATGACTTGGTTCATTTATGTTTATTTTGATGTATGCTCTAACTTGATATGGCTATCCACATAGTCTATTCCTCCAGTGTACCTTATTGAGATACAATGCTCTATGGTTAGATATGGTTTGAGTGTGGACCCAAAAGGCCATGTGCTGGAAGGCTGGTCAGCAGGCAGTGGATCATAGAGAGAGGATTCGATCATGGAGGTGCCACCCCAGAAGGGATTAAGTGGTTCCTGCACCACTGTCTTCCCACAAAAGCAAGTCCTTGTGAACTAACTTGGCACCTGCAGAGGCTCCCGCTTGCCCCCTCACACACGCGCCCTTTCTCATGCAACCACTTCTGTCCCTTCACCATGTGGTGTGATATGGTCAGGGCCAGGGATAGGGAAATCTGATGGTACCATGTGGTTTGGACTCTTCAGCTACCAGGATCATGAGTCCAAAAAAAAGTCTTACTTAATCTTTACTTAATAAACTCAAAATTTGAAGTAAAGATCTTTATTATATATAAAATTGATATTTTTATAATTAGGATAAAACAAATACACATTTTTATCTTGAATCTATTATTTCAGGTAATTTATACCTCAGATAACTTTGATGAATATAAGAGTTCCTGGCTGTCATATAAATATTTACCGAGGTGAACCAGGCGTGGTGGCACACACCTTTAATCCCAGCACTCAGGAGGCTGAAGCAGGAGGATTGTTGTTGAGTTCGAGTCCAACCTGAGCTGCAAAGTGAGTTCAAGGCCAGCCTGAACTGCATAGTGAGATCCTGTCTCAAAAAATAGGGCCGGGGATTTAGCTCAGTGGCATAAGCATCTACCTGGCAAGTGTGAGGTTGTGAGTTCAATCCCCGGTACATAAATAAATAAATAAATAAATATTTACCGATGTGCTTATGGGAAGTTTCTATAGCCTTTTCTTGTTCAGAATTCCAGTTCTTCTGAATTCTTCCCTTTCCTTCAGGTATTCCCTTTTACATTCTTCATAAAAGGCTGGATCATTACAGTAAGCAGTTAGACATTCTTTCAATGCAGAAAGCAATCACTTTTTCATAAAATATCCAGCCTTTGGTATTTTGTTACAGCAACATAAAACAGACCAAGGCAAGGGCACATGACATAAAATTTACCATGCACTGAATCATATAATAGGCAGAGTCTTTTTAAAGCTGGCTTCATTTACTTAGAATGCTTTCACTACTCATCCATGTAGTGTGAATCAGTACTTCACGGTGTTTTTAGCTGAGTAGCATTCCACTTTGTTAATATACTACTATTTTTTCATTTAGTAGTTAATGAACATTCAGCTTCTTTTTACTTTTTGACCACTAGAATAATGCTGTTATAAATATTCATGTCCAAGTTTCTGAGTGGACCTATATTTTTAATTCTCTCGAATATATATCTAGGAGTGAAACCTCAATACTTTCTGTTTAATTACTTGTTCTCTAGCAATGTGTGATGCTTCCATCATACATATACATTAAATTATGCACATCATACATATATATCAATATACATTAAGTATGGAGATTAGTTTTAGAGTTCTCTAATCTTTTCCACTGTCCTATCACTTCTTTTGCTGTCTAACAAATCCTCCTGCATAGTTAAACTGTATTTTCTATTGTTTGTGTATTTACCAAATCTTTCTAATTTTAGCAACTTTATATTTTATTAGCTTGCAGGCAAGACACCTTTAACTTTCCGTTCTTAATTTCTCAACTCTTTTTGCCTGCTCATCCTCAACTTTAGAATTGATTGTCATGCCACCATTATTTTGATGCTAGGAAACTGATTTGACAAAAATTGATACTTTACTAATATTTTATCTTTTTGTACATAAATACAGCATCTTGTTTCTTTCATTCAAATTTTCTACTATATCTACTACTAAACTTTGTGACTTTTTTTCACATACAACTCACCCACCTCTTGTTGAGGGAACAACAAGATACTCTATCCTTTAAGGAGGTAACTGTTAAACTCAAATGATGAGGGGAGGTTAATCAAGCAAATACGTAAGGGATGACAACTCCAGACATGGTGTATTAATTAAGAGTTCTCTAGAGGAACACAAGCTTACAGTGTCAGAGGCAGAAGAATCTACAACAGTCGTCTGTGTGCCAGAGAACTGGAGCACCCAGCGGCTGTTCAGCCCGAGAGGGAAGCTGGAGAACAAGCAGGATCAGGGATGCAGCACCACTCATACACTGATGGCCTGGAAGCTCACTGCGGTGTCACCAGCATGAGTTTGCAAGGGGAGGCAGAAGAAACCGGAGACCAGTGTCCAAAGGAAATGGCAAAGATTGTTGCTCTTCCAAAACAGAAATACTTTTTCTTTTTCTTTTTATTCCATCCAGGCTATAAGCCTATTATTTTGATGCCACCACATCCGTGTTAGGTCTTTCCCACTCAGTTTGTGGGTTTACATGTCAGTCATCTACAGACACACCCAGAACTATGTTCTATTAACCTGCCAGGTGGTTCTTACTCAAGTCAAGCTGACATATTGCAATTAATGGTTGTTACATGCAGTAAGTAGTGAGTCCAAAGCTATAAGCAAACATAAGCTGGTACAAAGAAAAAGAAAGAAGGTGAGTGTGATTGGGACCTATTGAGAAAGAAAGAGGAAAAAGGATCAAAATCAGGCTTAGGTGGGGCCCAGGTCAAATAGACCCTTGGAGAAGGTATAGGGACCGTGGACTTCTTCCTCATGAAGATCAGAAGTTACAAGAGATTGAAAAGCAAACACTGACATCTTGCACAAAGCTACCCTCCTGCTGTAATCACATGACCTTCTGCCCTATGCTCTGAACTAAGAGTCAACAGCAAGAGAGGAAGTCAGTAGGGCTAGAAGAAGCCAATCCATAAACACTCATCATCTTTGAGTACTGGGACCATCGATTGCCATCAGGTCATTCAGCACCACTCACACATTTTTTGTGCCAGAAGCTGGTCTTAAAGCCACCAGCACCACCAGAGGAAACTACAAGTCTAAGGGGAGGTCAACCTTCAATTGCACATTCCCCCATCTGCCTCTCGATACCTATGAGAAAGTCCACACAAGGACAAAAGCCATGGACACTTCTGGAGGGAAGTTCATCAGGAAACACCCTCGTTCCAACAGCTGCCCGCACGCTACCCTCCAAGCTACCAAAAGGCAATGCAAGGTAGGGACTTCCAATATCAAGAAAGGTGCCAGAAATTATTGAAACCACCCACAAACTTTAGGTGTTCACTGTGCCTTCTCATTTACCCAGTTGGAAGCTGCTATGTTGTGGCAGTTATTACCTCAGCCCTATTTCTGCTGTCATCTGAGCTCCCCCATTTTCCTGAACATGTCTGTGTGGGTGAATTATTTTAGGCATGCCTGCCCAAGATTATCCTCCCGAGCTTACATCCTCTTACCTTGCAAGCTAAGACCAAGCTGCTCCAGGCTGAGGGAACCAGCCCATGGAAGAGATATGTTGAATCCTAGACAAGTGTTACAGTCAACTTCCTTCTACTGTGCCTTCCTGGACCAAAGTCTGAAAGCTAAAAAACTGTATTTCTCACACATACTTACTGCCTCTGATGGGCATGAATTCAGTTAGATGTCCCAAGGGGACATTTGAAGATACCAGTGAGACAAACACCCTCTTCATGCAATTTAAGAATGCTTTTATAGGCAAGTTGTGGACACACAATTTTCTGCTGCAGAGTTCTGTGCAACAAATCTAGAGATTAGGCAACTTCCTAATCCCAGAATTAGAAGCTACACAGGGTGCTCCTGTATTTTGTGTTGCTGTTGTTGTTTAAATTCAAAGTTCAGTGTAGTAGTCACTTAATTCTTCACCTTCCTGATCGTATTCCTAGGTGAGTCATTTTCATGTTCTAGTCACTCCCAGAGGCCTCATCTAGAACCTACTTCAGCAACACTTCTAAAATTTTGTAAGGATCTAATTTCCCATATTAAAATTTTTCCTTCTTAAAGTATCTAACATGATTTCTACTGAACCCTAACTAATATTCAAACAGCCATAAGAGAATCAAGAGAATCATGACTTTATCTCCTCAGCAATCTCCACAAGTGCTCACGTAGCCCATCCACCTTGCTTTGCAAAACCATTTTGCCTGATCATTGTCTTCGCTTGCACATCCCTCTCTGCAACACGGCTTAGTCACATGTCATGCCTTCTAGACTTCTCTTTTTCAATTCTTCTATGTAGTTCTTCCAGAAGACAACACAATCTGAAGCCCACTAAGATGAGTAAACGCCAAGAAAGGACTCTTGATATCAGTAATCCTTGTGCTCATTCCACACATTCTGAATGCCCATGCTTTGCCAGAATGTTTGCAAGACATCACTAAAGTTTTGCAAGCCCCCATGCCAACAAATTATTACTATAAAGCAATCCTTTAGGGCAACAAAAGGTAGCCATCACACTCCCTGCTGATCAAATACCCACTGACATTTCAAAGAGGAAAAGAGTGCATCTATCAGACTTTGTCCCAGCTGGAGTGTACCAAGTGGTCTGGAATATAGCAGACTGCTTCACAGAGTGGACTTAGGCACCTGCCTAAGGCCTGTTGCCCTACTCTCTAAAACCAAAAGGGAAATGTTTGATGGGCTAGCCACTATATGAGATAAACCTCATGAAGAAATATGCCAGAGTGAGATAGCAGGAAAGTCATACAGTGACCCACTCAATCTTGAGATCATCAGAATATTTTTGCACAAGACAGACTTTTTCTTTGTGTACTGTGTGTGCATGTACCAAAAAAATGCACACATGTACATTTTATATTGTTAATGAACTTGAGGGAAAGCAAACTCTTGTGGCATCTTGGAATTCCAAGCAAATGCTACTTGATAATGTCACTTTTTCTTTTCACTGAGAGACTAGGTTCTAAATTGATTGAGATCAATAGGCCTTAACGTGTTGTCAGGCATGATGACACACACTTATAAAGCCAGCACTCTGGAATCCTGAGAGAGAAGGATCGTAAATTCACGTCCAGTCCAGGCAACTAGGCAACATAGCGAGACCCTGTCTCAAAATTTTAAAAAATTAAAAAGAACTGGAAATATGGTTCATATGATGGCCCTAGGTTCAATCTCCACTAGTGCAAAAGAAAAAAAGAGAAAAAAAGTCTAAGATACATCTCACTTAAGATCAGTGAAATTTTACTTAATTACAAGTGAAACTAGGGCTTGAACATTGTATTTGTGTCCCTGTGGTCAGCTAAAGACAACCTGGCCATTTTGAGGGTGCTCACCTCCGCACCCTGTAGTACGAGAGCCACCCTCCCACATGGACCTCTGTGCTGCAGTTTCTGGCCTTGCAGGGTGAATGTTGGAAATTTTCTTTATTCCTATCATCCCCTCTTCCCACTGAGTCAAGGGTGGAGCTAAAGAGTAATAAAGCTTGTTTTATTGAACTTTTATCTGATGATTTAGCTCCTCTGAATAAGGACAACTCAAAAAAGAAGTTTCTGAACTAAGAAACCCATTAGCAGGCAATGGGAAGTGCTGCATGAAGAATTTTTCCCCAAATAAAGAGTGGAATTTTATAGCTGGCTTTCTACTCTTTTCTAAACCTTTCACTTTTAGTATGTGTGATTTCTTCTTGTAAACAGCCATTTCATCTTTTTATTTTGTATAAATGCCTACTATCTTAAAGCCTTATTTCAGTAGGTATATAGTCATTTGTACTCATATACTTGAACAATTTAGTATAACAAAAACAAATAAGACATCACAGAACAGTAAAAAAGCATAGAGTTACTTGGAACAACACAACAAAAATAACAGGCACTGCAATCATCACCTCTCTACACAGTGAGGTCTAAATTCAGGGATTTGAGGATAGGATAAAAAAAAACTTTCGGAAATTGCCAAGTTTCCTTCTATCCATCACTGTCAACTGGTGAAAAATGGAAATAAGATTTACCTCCGTAAATGTGAGTGTTGGGACAAGGTATAATACAATATCTATTAGCTGTTTTGAATCCTATTTTAAGACTCTTACTAAATAAATGTCCAAACCACAACCCAAAACAAGGAAGCACAACCTTCATTACTCATCCAGACAACAGCTTGGAAGCCCAATTTAACATACCTGCCAGCTTAAACAGGAATTACTAGTATCATTCTGTAGCAGCATGGCCAACAAAGACAGGAAAAGAAACAGCCTTAGCTTCATCTCCCCACTTTCTCCAAGGTAGGTATTACTGCCAAAAAAGCTGAAATGGCTGAAAACTCAGGGATTTTAGTGATACGCTTGGAAAAGCTAACAAATGGCAGAAAGGAGGACATTTGGTAGTTGGCTGGCTGCTAGAGGCCATCTGGAGAAGGAAACTTGCTGGCCTTGGAACAAGAGACACTTTCCTTTGGACTAATTCTTGCAGACTGTTTTGGAGGGCAGAAGATTGCTCAAACAAATCAAGAAACCATCTTTAGGATGAAACCAGTAAGAGAAGGACAAGGTAAAATCAAATCAATTATGCTTCCTAAGATTTTGGAAGACTTTTAGGGACCATTTTTAGGAGAAATAAACATTGAGCCTTGGGTGTTCCTGGAGGGATATAGAAATAGAAAGTCAATCTGGAAAAGAAAACAGTAAACGTTTGGTGGGTTTGCACATTTATTGAGTAAAAGCCATTGTGACAGTTAAGTGGGATTGTCAACTTGATTGGCTTGAGAGCTTCCAAGAGGAACAGTAAAGTACACTTCTGAGTACATCTGGGTCTGTCAACAGAGGTGTGACCTTGTGTACTACATCTGGTCCCTGGCGCCTTTCTCTCTGACACTCTGTCCCGCGTTCTGCTTCCTGGCTCCCGAGAATTGAACAGCTTTGCTCTGCCACACCCCTCACCCTTGCTCATGCCTTGGAGCCAGCAGACCATGGTCAGATATCTTGAGCCAAATAAACTATTTCCTCTTTTAATATGTGGGTGTCGGATATTTGGCAACAGAATATCTGACTATTCAGCAATATAAAATATGACTATACAGCCATGAAAATGGATTCTAAATGTAAAAGAGTCTGTTGAACTGGCAATGACTTGTTGCTCCATGACAAAATTGGGCACACAGACTTTTAACAGCAATTATTGAGAATTTGTGGTCCTTCTGTCACCACATTCTACCCAACAATATTACCCATCAAAGATTATACAGTCATGGATTTCCTTTAAAAAAAATAGTGGATATATCACCACTCCTATTCAATATAGTTCTGGAAATAATAGACCAATTAGACAAGAGCAAGAAATAAAAGGAATAAGGATAGAAAAGGAAGAAGTGAAATATCATTATTTGCAAATGACATGATACTCTACATAGAAGACCCCAAAAACTACACCAAAAGACTTCCAGATTTCATAACCAAATTCAGTAGCATAGCTGGATACAAAGTTAATACTCAAAAATCAATAGCATTCCTATACAAAAACAACAAAATCACTGAGAGAGAAATAAGGGAAATTAAACCCTTCATGATAACACCCAAAAAAATGAAATACTTAGGAATCAATCTAACAAAGTAAGTAAAAGATCTATACATTTAAAATTACAGTACTCTGAAAAGGAGATCAAAGAGAATAATCCAAAAATTCAAAGATAAGCCTGGCTCATGGTTAGGAAGAAGCAACATTAGGAAAATGATCATAATCCCAAAACTGTCATACAGACTTCATGGAATCCTGATCAAAGTACCATGAGCATACCTCACAGATCTAGAGAAAATATTCCTAAAATTCATTTGGCAACAGAAGAGATCTAGAATAGCAAAGGCAATCTTGGGCACCAAAAGCAAGACAGGAAGCATCACAGTCCCTGACTTGAAATTATACTCCAAAACTACTGTGATAAAATCAGGATGGTAATGGCAAAAAAAAAAAAAAAACAGACCTGAGGATCAGTGGGACAGAATACAAGATACAGACACAACTACAAACACACTCAGCCACCTTATCTTTGGCAAACAGGCTAAATATGTTCACTGGAAGAAAGATAACCTCTTTAATAAATGCTGCTGGAAAGACTGGTTCTCCACAAGCTGAAGACTAAAACTAGACCCATGTCTATCACCATGTACTAAAGTCAAAATGGATCAAAGATCTAAATACTAAAACAGAAACACTAAATCTACTGGAAGAGAAAGTAGGTAGACATCCTGAAGACACAAGGGTAGGCAGACAGCTCATAAACAAAAACCAAACTGCATGGGAAACACTGCAAAGAATCAACAACTTGGATCTTATTAAAAAGTTTTTGCACCTCAAAAGAAACCACCAACAGAGTGAAAAGAAAGCTCACAGATTGGGAAAAAATTTTAGCCAACTGTCCCTCAAAGGACTTCTACTAGAACATATAAAGAGTTAAAAAAAATCAGACCCCCCCAAATTCAAAGACCCAGTCCAAAAATGGGTGTCCAAGATGAATACACAATTCTCAGACAAAGAAATACAAATGGCAAACAAATATATGAAAAAATGTTCAACATCATTGGTCATTCAAGAAATGCAAATTAAAACAACACTGAGATTCCATCTCACCCCAGAAATAATGGCTAACATCAAGAAGTCAACCAATAACAACTGCTGGCAGAGTTGTGGAGAAAAAGGCACCCTTCTTCACTCTTGGTGAGAGTGTAGACTGGTGCAATCACTGTTGAAATCAGTGTGGAGATTCCTTAGAAAACTAAGATTAGAGGTTCTATTTGACCCAGTTATTTCCCTTCTGGGTATTTTTCCAGAAGAACTGAAAACATCATACTACACTGATGTATGTGCACCCATGTTCACAGCAGCAGTTTGTAATAGCTAAATCTTGGAAACAATCCAAATGCTCATCAACTGAAGAGTGGATAAAAAAGATGTGGTACTTTTATACAATGGAGTATTACTCAGCTATAAAGAAGGATAAATGCAAGGCTTTTATAGGTAAATGGATGCAACTTGAGGCCATACTCATAAGTGAAATAAATCAGACTCACATGTGTAAACATCACAGTGTCTCCTGAGTGTAAGAAACTGAAAAGAGTAAATAAGATCCAAAATGTACAACAGACACTGTGAAAGGAGAAGAAACTGCTCAAAAAAATTAACATTTGGGATAGGGGAAAGGAGAAAAGAAGGAAGGAAAAAGAAAAAAATATATATACATATATGATAGCTAAGATATTACATTACTAATTTGTATTGGTTCATTGAAACAAACAGTTTGTGCTTATATTGTTTGATCAATTTTTCATGCCTATATCCTGTAATCTGAGCAATTACTTTGAAGATAATCATACGCGATATGTTAACCATTGTTAATCCCCTATTAGCTTGGTTTGAAATTCTATATCTTTTTTTCTCTTTAAAATAAAAATAATAGTGGACATTCACTATTTTTATTGTGTTTTTGTAAATGAACCCTAAGGACACAGAGCTCATCTGGAAAAATTAGGAGAGCGTACAGCAAGTGTACCATGTCAGGCTGCCCCTTCCCACGCCACTTCACTTTCTGCTTAGACAGCAGTAATCTAAATATGATTTTGGTGCATTCTTCCCACCTTTATACTTAGCCCCTAGAAATATTTGTAAAATTTAAGATGTGGAAAGCTCAGAACCACTACACCAAACCACACTGGAGGCCAGTACACCATATACTAGTTGCTAATTATCAACAGGAAGCATGATCCTAAGATGGCAAGGAAATGAGGAAAAGACATTCCTTGGTTCTTGTGTCTTTGATGAAAGAATTCAGACAAAACACAGTAGGCAGTTCTATAGAGCACAGGCAGAATTTATTACAAGTAATAGATTTTTCAGAGCAATTGATAGAAAGAACACACCAGTAAGAGCGAAAGCAGGCAAGCGCCAAAATAATAGCTAACTGCCCTAAATTAAGACTCAGCCTACATTTGCACAATTAAGGGATAGCATTTCCTTTCTCTGGAGTCACTGTTGTGTTATGAGGATAGGTGACTGTTGTGACCAATTTCAGAGGGAAGAAGGTTCCTGCTTACTCCCTAGGTGGAATGCTTCCATTGAAGTTTTTGAAATCTTGAGGCCTTTTTCAATTCCTCCTCCAATGTCTGGATGTGTATGGTCCCTGAAGTCCATCTACATGCTCCAAGGAGGCTATGTTCTCCTTGGCTGTAGTTTGAAACTATAGCTTTAGATGTTATGTACAGCTAATGATTAAGAAAACAAAGGAAAGAGAAAACACCTCTCTTTTTTTTCATGTTGTCTGTAGCTAGCTGTCTCTAAGCCTGCTAATGTCTGGCCTAACACCATTGTCCAGTCTTAGAAAGGAAAGAAGTAGGGTAACTAAGACAGCATCACACCGGTGAATCCATTTTTGTGTCATAAATGAGCTGAATTTTCTCAGATATTTCTAAACGTAAGGTCCACAGTCACTGTTCCACTGACAGGAACATCATCCAACCATTTTTAAAAGAACCATTTCTCTTTCTGACCACTGGTCATCTCATAGTCAAACTGTTCCTTAAAGACTACCTGGGTGAGAAAGGATGGAGGAGGAATGCATTCTTGCTCATCCTGGCTGACAGTAATGTATAAATCTCAGATGAGCGTTAAAATCCCAGGAGTCTGAAATGTCAGAATACACACATTTCCCAATAGATTAACAAACATCATAAATATTTACATGTTCTTTAAATATGCTGAAATTGTAGAGGAATATAGAACAGGAGAAGAAGCTAGGCAAGTATAAAGAAGGATTTGTTGAATAATTTACTGAAATAATTTTTAATGTTTTTTTTTTTTTCCTGAAAGGATTTTCTTTTTCAGAGGAGCCATTTTATGCACAAATGAAAGACAGTTTAGTTCCACTGCTACACTGGCTCCATTACTGCTTCCTTTGTCCCCATGTTCAGCCAGTTTGCCAAACAGATGTTTTGCCAAATTAAGATTGATTTACTTGGTGATGGAAGACAGATCAGGAAATAATCGGTGTCCCAGGACTTTAAATAAACCTAAAGAAAAACATAGTCTCCATACCATTAAAATGACTTTGCTTTTAATTTTTCTGTTTAAAAAGAAGTGCTCTGCTTAAAACCATTAATAGTTTATTAACATAGATCACTAGTAAGTGTAGGAAAGGAGAAAAATAATATGGAAACTTTCAGGGCTAGAACAAGCTCTTGAAATTGGAAATGACCACAAATGCAATAATTACTATCTTAATCCTATGTAGATTTGTAGTCACTCCTTTCCATGTTATTTTTGGCATGCTGGCTATGGTAGTGGTATGTCGTAATGTTGATATAACTGGTTTCTCAGAAAACAAAATTTGTGGCAATTTGCTCCATTCTGCTCCAAAGACAATCTGAAGCTTTCAAAGTGGGGCTAAAAATGTACACAAATCTTCCCTCTTGCAGCTGCTTCTTGTGTAACACTGTAGGATTTCCTTAATTAAAATTTGAGATTTTTTTACTGCTTGGTGCCTCCATTCCCCCCTCCCCACCAGGCTCAAATGATACTCTGCCTTTTTTAGATATATGGGAGTCTTCAAAAAAGCAAAGGCCCTAGTTGTTCTATCAGAAGACCTCATTTTTAAGTTTGTGCTTAGTATTACTCATCTAGGTTTTATCTAACCTGAATTCTAACAAATGCAATTCAGCTTTCAGGGTGAAGAGAACATATAATTAAACCAAAATCATAATTATTAATGAAATATCACAGGCACTTCCTGGGATCACCTCATAAGCCTCCAGTTACATGGCTTTCAATGTTTTAGGCTTAGAACTCCCAAACTTTTAATCTCAACTCTCTTGTTCATATTCTAGTCATTTATCCAACCGTCCCTACAACATCGGTATCTAATAATGATCTTAAACTCATTATGTTCAAAACTGACTTCTGAATATTCCTCCTAAACCTGCTTAGCCTGCCACTTTTCTCATCTCAATTGATGCAACTCCATCCTTCTAGCTGTTCAGGACCAAAGTCCAGACACCACACTGGTCTGAACCATCATCGCTTCTTGTCTAGATCACCACCTCGGCCTCCTGCTTTTTTGCCTTTGTCCACCATACCCTACTCTCATGATCACAGCCAGGAAAACATTCTCAGTCTGTTCATGCCACTCCTTTGCCATGGTTCCTTATTTCTCTCACAGTAAAATTCGAAGTTCTTAAAACAGCCCTGTTATCTTGTACTTGCCACTGGAAAACAGTTCTCCGAGGGTATCTTGGTTTTCTGCACATCTTCAAGGAAAAGGCACCAACTAGTTTTGTTTTCTTCCAGACTACATTTTCAAAAAGGCTTAAGATAGCAAGTAGCTAGGGAAGACAGAGACACAGTAATGTCTCACTTTGGAGAAGTCAGATTTGTTTACCCTCCAGTGTGACAAAGATAATGTCTCCCTCTGGGGAAAAGGGCATGAGAGTTTGCTTGCAGGCCATTGAAACAAAATTCAGGTTCCCTGAGCTTGGGGTTCTCTAGCTAGGATACAAATCCACTGGGGATGCAGCATCTACCTAGTACCTCTGTGTCACCCACGGGCTCTGAAAAGCAAGAGGAACCGATGCCAATATGCTGATGTTCCATGCTGTTTGCTGGGCCTTAAGTAATAATGTATTTTTGTCTCTGACTCAGGATTCTCATGTCTTCTGCCAGAACCCACAAAACTGTACAGGCTAAACTTGGAAGCATACAAGTAGGCTAAAATCTCAGACTACACATACTTAACATCTGTCTGACTCTCATACTATAGCCCCTTCACTCCCTTCCAGCCAGCCACACCATCTTTCTGATGCTCTTTGAACACACTAAGCACACTCCTTTTGTAATGCCTTTGCACTGGTTTTGCTTTATGCCTTAAATTCTTTCTCTCTGGTCTTAGTTTTGTCTCCCCTCTGTCAAGACACTGCTCTAATTTCACCATCTCAGTGAAAGAGACTCAACCATATTATTTGAAATTGCAGCTGACACCCTTCTCTAACTTCACATTCCCAGTTCTTTTACTCAGTTTTCTTAATTCTGTTGCACATATCACATGTTCTACAGGTGATATGGGGGTCAGTAAATGTTTCCTCAAAGAACCAAATTAATATTTAAGTTTATGAGCTCTGAGGTCACTTGCCATTAGCTTATAATTGTAGTGGAAGTCATCATGGATGACACAGTAAATGAATAGGTATGCTTATGTTCTAGTAGCACTTATAAACAGGTAAGTAAAATATACAAAGAAGGGTTTGGTAAGCAAGATCCCTGAAAGCAATAGAGTACAGGTATTTTACAAAACAGTTTGACAATTCCTCAAAATGTGAAATGTAACATTACCATTGCTCACCAAGTTTCTTTCTAGATACAATATATATCCAAGAAACCTGAAACTCTATGTTCACACAAAAACCATACAGGTTCCCAGCAGCATTATTTACAACAGTAAAAAAAAAAAAAAAAAAAAAAAAGTAGACGTATCCTAATATCCTCAACTACTAAATACAGAAAATGTCATACAAATACTATTCAGGCATAAAAAAGATGGAAGTATTTGTTTCATGGTTATATGCTACAGTTTGGATAAAACTCGAAAATTTATGCTTAGCAAAGGAAGCAAGATACAAAAGGCTGTACCTTTTACGGTTCTGTTTATATTAAATACCTGAATAGACAAATCTATGTGGACAGAAATTATAGTAGTGGTTGTCAAGTGTAGGGAAGGAGAAGGAATCAGAACTGACTGCTAATGAATAAATGGTTTATTTTTAGAGTGATGAAAATATTCAAGAATTCATAGTGGTGATGGAAGTAGAACATAGTGAATACGCTAAAACCCACTGAACTGCACACTTTAAAAGTGACTTTTATGTATGTGCATTATGACATTTTTTTTTAAGCACTGGAATTAAACCCAGTGTCTTTGCCCACTGAGATACAATTCTAACCTTTTTTTTTTCTTAATTCAGAGACAGGACTTGCTAAGTTGTTAAGTTCCCCAGGCTGCACTCAAACGTGCAGTCCTCTTGCCTCAGCTTCCCAGAGTGCTTGAATTATAACATGTGACCCCACACCTGGCTTTTTACAACTCAATTTTTAAAAAACCAAGAGGATATCATTTCACACATACAAGAATGGTTAAAACACTGATACTGCCAGTTATTGATGAGGACACAGAGAAAGAGGAATCCTCATATAGTGCCAGTGTAACCCATTAAAGATAGGTAGTTTCCTAAATAAAATATCTCACACGTGACCCAGAAATTTCATTTCTGATTACCTAGTCAGGAAAAACAAAAACTTTGTCCAAAGACCTTTATGTGAATGTTCATAATGATTTATTCATGAAAGCCAAAACAGAGAAACAACACAAACAGCCATCAAATTATGAATAACCATGTTGTATACAATGGAATCTAACTCAAAGAGAAAAATGACCTAGGAATATGTCAGTTTTGGATGAATCTCAAAAATATGCTAAGTGAAAGAATTCAGAAACAAAAGACTATGCATACGATTCCACTTACATAAATTTTGTATTACAGGCAAAACTCCACAAACAGGTCTGTTAGCCTGGGGCCTGGAGCTGGGATAAGGATAGAAAGTAAAAGGGCAGGAAAGAGCTTCGAGAAGAATAAAAGCATAAAATCTGGATGGTGGCGACGGTAGCATTAAACTATGTAGCTATTAAATGTAGACCTATGTATCCAAAAGGAATATATTTTAAGGTATTTAAATTATACCACAATAAAGGTTTTTGTATGTTAGGCCAGTGTCCAAACTCCCATTTGCCATTACAACGTGTATCACTCCAGATGGTGGGTGATCCGTGGCCTCCACAATCCAAAACAGAGTTCCCTAGCTGATCTAACAGGCACCTATACTGTAGTGTGAGCAAGAAATGAAATATTGTTATTTTAAACCACTAAGACTGGGGTTTGTTACCACAGCATCAATAGGGTCCAAAGATAGTATTAACTCAGTATTAATTTTAGATAGGTAAGTTGCTAAGAAAGCAATGTCTTAGACACACTACAAGTGTGATATTCTGCTCTATTATATGGAAATAAAAGTCAAAAATCACATTAAAGAGAATTATGAAAAAAATAAGAGAATCATGTTGCTTGTATTTTTTTTTTCCTTTTCCCCTCCTTTTCTCCTTTTCCCCTATTTGAGTTGTTAATTTTCTTTTGAGCAGTTTCTTACCGGTTCACAATATGTACTGTAGATTTTGGATCTTACTTTTTCAGTTTCTTATAGTAGGGAGAAAATACGATATTTACACAAGCAAATCTGATTTATTTACTTATGAGTATGGTCTCAAGTTGAATCCATTTACCTATAAAAGCCTCAAGTTTATCTTTCTTTGTAACTGAGTAGTACTCCATTGTGTAAAAATACCACATCTTTTTTATTCATTCCTCAGTTAGAGGGTTGTTTCCAAGATTGGGCTACTGCAACTTGTGCCACTAGAAACATGGGTGCACATACATCGGTGTAGTACAATGTTTTCATTTCTTCTGGGAAAATACCTAGAAGGGGAAGAGCTGGGTAAAATGGAACCTCTAGTCCTAGTTTTTTGAGGAATCTCCACACCGATTTCAACAGTGATTGCACGTCTACACTCCCACCAAAAGTGAAGAAGGATTCCTTTTTCCCCACAGCCCTGCCAGCATTTGTTATTGGTTGATTTCTTGATAATAACCATTCTTTCTGGGGTGAGATGGAATCTCAGTGTTGTTTTAATTTGCATTTCTTGAATGACCAATGATGTTGAACATTTTTTCATATATTTATTTGCTACTTGTATTTCTTTGAGAATTGTGTATTCATCTTGGATGCCCATTTTCGGACTGGGTCTTTGAATTTGGGAGGTCTGAGTTTTTTCAATTGTTTATATGTTCTAGATAGAAGTCTTTTTGTCTGAGGGACAGTTGGCAAAAATTTTTTCCCAATTGGTGGGGTTTTTTGATAGCTAAGATAATTGTACCACTAATTCTATTAGTTCACGGAAAAGAACAGTTGGTGTTCATACTGTTTGATCAATTTTGCATGCCTATGTCTGGTAATCCGAACATCTCTTTGAAGATAACAATATGCAACATAACAATCATTGTTAAATTCCTGTCATCAAGTTCTGAAATCTGGTATCACTACTGTTTTGGGTTTTTGTTGTTGTTTTCTGTTTTTTTCCTCTTTAAAATAAAAAAAAAGCGCGTGTGTGTGGGAGAGAGAGGGAGAGAGAGAGAGAAAGAGAGAGAGAGAGAGAGAGAAATTATGCTGTTGAAGAACAATCTGCACTGAAACTTTTTGAGACTTAAAATGATCCTTAGAGTCCTGTGTGAGGCAGGAAAGGGTGAGGAGGGCAATTTTCCTGGCAGCCACTTCAGATGTGACTTAAGTTGCTTTTAAAAATTAAAAATCTCTCAGAAGGTGAAAGTAGATATCATCAAATACAATGGATGACGACCCTCCTTCCCAGGAATATGGGGTCAAGACCTGAGGCAGATCCCCTATTGAAGTAGAAATATGTGATTTCAGAATTGCCACACATCAGTGTTATGTGTTTCCTTGCTTATTTTTATGCTGAGGGTGTTTATTTTAGTGGTTATCTTATCTCAGTTCAAACAATACATAAATTTTGCAAAAAGAAAAAACAACTTTTTAATTCATGGCATCCGTAGGAATTTGAAGCCACATTTGGATCTGAAATAAGGTAATAAGGCATGTTGCTGGAGGGACTGCAGGTTATAGTCCTTGGGACAGAGAAAATGTATTCTGTGCACAGGAAGGAAAGTGAATTGGGTATCTGGTCACAGAAAGGCAGTCATTAATGCCATTATCATCTATTTCTGGTACTTTTCCTCAGACACATGTCATACCTCCATGCCCAGGTAAGTCAGACAAAACTGTGTTTTAGGAAACGTGTTAAGACCCACATCTAGTTCCCTTCCTCTTCTCATTCCAGACAGGTGGATACTCTGGCAGTCCAAGACCTGGATGAGGATAGTCTGGAGTTAATTCCTCACTGGCCTGGAACAGAAATGGGGCATGACAGACAAATAAGCCTGTGTTTACTGTGACCTGCTAACAGAAGTTCATCTGCCAAAGACATACCACAAATGTACCAACAGAGAGGTGAAGAAGAAATGTTCTCTAGGTCTGAAAAGGTTTTCCATTATGTATTGAGATACTTCTGGGTCTTTCCTACTTTCTTGCACCCTAGCTCCACAAGATGCTCTTCAGCTATTTGGCAAAATGCCCCATAAGTCTTTGTTGTTTAAAAAAGTTCAAGTTGAGTATTTTCAACCCCCAAAAGTTGTAACTAATATACACACAGATCTATCAAGGTCTCTATACCAAAGAACAAGGAAAAAGAAGAGGAGGAAAGAAGGGGATCTGGGTCAAACGGGGACGTGTCAAAGGCTGTGTTCACCACACCCACTTCCTCTTCTTCTAACACCCACAGCTAGACAGCCTTTCTCTTCCTCTTCTATCACTGTGTGAATCGGAATGACTGAATTCTAGCCAAGGGAACTGGTTTGTAGATTGGAAACCACAACCCAGTGATTTAGATTAGTCCATTGTGGTTCTTGCATACCATTTCTTTCCATCACCCTTAGAGCTAAATGACGTAAGAGAACTGTCTCTATTTTACAGAGGGGCCAGGCAAAGCTCAGAGAAGGTAAGTGATGATACGCTACGATCCAGCCCATTCTAGCCTTAAATACAGATCTCTTGATTCCCAGAGACTAACATGTACTTTGTATTCTGAATGGTGAAGATTCTTACAACTGGACAAACTGGTAGCTAAATAGATTATAAAATGATGAATGAGAAGGCGCTACTTCCCTTGAGACAAATGTACAATCCCATTTCTCTCTTCATGCTCAAAGTTCAGCTAAGGAAGCGCAAAGAAGACCTTTCATAATTCCCTGCTAAATTGAAGCAGGAAGTCTTAGCAACAAATACCCAAGTTTATATCACATGACAAAAACCAGCAAAAAAGATGCTGCACACAGCTTTTACACGATTCCATCAAATATCATTTATTTAAACAAAAATTCAATTAGAGTTGTAGGTAAACTGTTTGTAGACATATGAAAATACAGAAACCTGAAAAAAATTCTGGCAACTTAAACATGTATTTAATAATGCAAAGAATTCTGCAATACTAGGGAATGAAACATAAAACATGTTGACTTTCAAATTGGGATGATTTATTTGCACTCAAAATACAATTTCTAAGATGACATCTGTTTTCAAAAACATATAAACAATAAAAATAGGCTACAGAAATTGCTATGTTCATCTTGAAAATTTACATCTTATATCAGCATGAACTTAAAAATCACAGATGATAACATTAACACAAAATAAGCAAGAAAATATTCATTGGAAACACAATTTTTATATTAAAAAGTATCAGAAATTCACAGTTTTCTTCTTTCTTCTTGATTTGTATAGATAAGATGCTTTTATACCTACCATCTATCTCACTGTCTGGTACCATAACCAATGCCTATTTGATAGGCAGATGGATGTTACTAACACATTCATTTTACACAGAACTCACACATCTTCAATTTCTAAAAATATTTTTGCTCTGTAAAACTGTGACTACTGAGAATGAGAAAAATAGGAGACTAATCTCAAATGTAGTGAGGAAGAAGATAAGACACTGACAAATTTTATTAACAGAACATTGAACCATAAAGTACATACAGGTGGCCCTGGCAACAAAACAGGAAACTTCGAATTCAGAAAATATAGTGGCCTCCAACTTAACTTTGTTTTATTCAAACAAAAGTAAAAACAAATGTTATCAAACAATTTCAAAACCCTCCTACATGTCGTGTTAACATTAGGGGCTTTTGGGTGGCCATATCACAAGACAGGTTTATTTCCCGGTTTTGAGACAAAGCAAAATTTTCTAAGTGAGTACCTACAAAATAAATTTACTTTGGAAATAAATTTCAGTAATAAAATAATAATTTTCACTTATTAAATATATAGATTTGCCTTTATATACAATTTAGCAACTTGCATCAAAAATGTAACTGCTCTATGAATATTTTCAAATAGGTTTTAAAACATTAATAAATGAGTCAGTTGGTATTCAGGTGTTTATACTACCAGTAAACAAGGGAAAAAATTAAAAATTAACTACAGAACTTCTACAATATGAGAATGTAACATATTGTTAAATTAAATCATTTTTCTGGACAACACATATCAGCAAAATACATGTGTTCACCCTCTGCAAATCTTAGTTAAACAGAACCAACAGTGCTGCTTTCTTAAACCATTAAATCTAAACAACAACCTAAGATTTAAAGTGTTTACCATAATCTCTCTTTGCATGTAAATTTTTTTAAAGAAAACACATATCATTCTATAAAAAGCAACTATTCACCATGAAGAATAAATTACTTCAGGTAAAAAAAAAAAAAAGTAACATAGAAAATTATTTAAAAATCATTTACTCTACTATCCTCCAAATTGTTACTTGGACACTTGGCTCCACTAAAGATATGAATTAAAATGTATACTGGCCAAGGCAGAAAGTGTCATACCCTCAAATTTTAAAATAATACAATTCCTTTTAAAAGGAAATAGTAATTTTCTTTAATATGTCCACTTATTCAATTTCTCTGGCTATCAGTTCTGTTACACCAAGACCACCTTCTTTTCTTTTTTTCCCCAAATGGTACCCAAAAGACTACCAATAATTAAAATCAATTTGCTAGAAAATGTTAAGTACCAATAAAACAAAAGCTCACAGTGGGATATTGCAGAAACCCATAAATCCATCACTTAAATTATGCATTTCTAAGAACAATTGGATTAGCATACAAGATGTATTATATGTTAATATTCAACCATTTTACATAATAAAGTTTAATATTAGTGTACCTTGATCTTTCCCACTAAATATGTAATCTGTGGGCATTCTTCTTAGTATAATATAGCTTTGATTTTTATATGCAAAGTCCAGTTACACTGCTACTAGGCTGAACGCTCATCATGGGTAAACAGCAAACAGGAGGGAATGATGCTTGAACTTCGTCAGAAGCCAGAGTCATACATCCTTCCACATAGTTTCAATGATAACAAACAGCCAGGTGCAGCACACATGCCATGCACAGGTTCACCACCACTAGTTCAGACTAAGACCTGCTTAGCCATCTCAAGTTGCTGACTAGTTATTACCTCTCTCTCCACAGTAAGGAAGTTTTATGAACAGATAGGAATGAACTCCATTCATTCCTTAAGAAGGTCTAATTGTTAAGACCACACAGAACTGTTCAACACACAAGATATTTTCCCTGATGATAAAGTCTGATGTGTCCTTCTCATTACATTTCAAGTTTAACATTCCAAAGTAACTAAATCTAACTGGATGTACAGAGGACAAAACTTCCAAAAGGGAAGCAGGAATAGGGTTTACAAAAGCAATGTAATACTTTAAAAAGGAAAAAATCATTGGACTGGAGAAGGGAGAACAGGCTGGAGAAAAGCCTGCATTCCTGAAAGAATAGTACAAAACAGTGTCTATTTAATACCAGTAAGTTGTCTTGTATGCATTTATAAATGGATCAGCAGATGTATCTAATCAAGATATGTCTAGAAAGATTGAAGTATAGTATGCCTTAATTAATTCATGCATATCACTTAGGTATCACACACATTTTAAAATAATAATAAGCAGCAAAAGGCATAAAATATTTAACTCTGAATAAATCATCTGCCACATTCTCTAAGTAGATAACTTGTATCTAAAAACCATTAAACCGTAATATTGGGCTAATTGAGCGATTTGATGTTGAAACACTGATAAAAAAAGGTTTTACTAACTTTCCAGAACATCATTTTAGAAGTTTTTATTTTAAGCAATGAAATCTAACAGTTCAAAGGTGGGGCACTCTTCAATAATCCTAACAGTTGTAGTCTGTGAAAAAGCAAGTAATGTCTAGAAAATCAGATTAAACAGCAATCATCCAAGTAAGGACTTCTAGTGTGACATACAAGTTTAGTGAGGGAGGAGAGTAAGACTAACGTTTAAACACGCCAGTGAGGGGTTGGGGTTTAGCTCAGCGGCACAAGCACTTCCCTGGCAAGTAAGTGCGAGTCCTGTGTTCGATCCCCTGTACCAGAAAAAAAAAAGAAACCTGCCAGTGAGCTCAATCATCTGCAGAATAAACATGATGGCATGAAAATTTAAGCACACTTAAACAGAAAAGATAAACTTCACAGACAGATACTAGGACCTCAACTGATGATGCAAGTGTGGTCACTGGGAGGTCACGGCAGACAGCAGGTTAACACCAGAACAGCAGCACGCAGGATCCTGAAGGCCTTGCAGCTTGTACGAAGGAAGGCTCCCTTGACACTCATCACCTCAAGTTCCCTAACCATTCCAAGGCCACATGGCTACTACACTGAACAGAACAGGTCAGAAAGAGAACCAATACTATTTAAAAGCTTAAAAAGGACAAGGTAATTTCCAAAGATCCATGCCAGGCCCAGTGAATAACAAAATTATTTAAATGTATTTGAATTTAAGATTTATAAACAGTACAACTAGAAAAAAAATAGCAAAAAACAAATCAATGGAGAATTAATCACAGTAATGTCAGAATGTTTTAACTGTCACAAAGGGCAGGTTTTAATTATTATTTTTATTGTCCAAGGTAGAACTACTGTGCTACTCACTAAAATCAATGCCTTCCCTTTACAGGAATGGATGAGAAGTGGAATCACAATGAGTTTCAATAGTGCAGAGTTTCATTAGTGCCTAACACATGGAACTTCAAAAGAAGAAATGTTCATTTTTGTTTGAAGGGGACATTTTCTTCTTTGTCACCCCCACTGATTTGAAGTGCTGATCAAAGAATCACAAAGGGATCTCAAATTCAACCAGTCCAAGCCCAGGTAGTAATGGCAGTCACACAGTACTGCTAAGCCCATCCCTTTACCACAGAGTTGGCTAAATTACTATATTGTGCCACTGACAAAAACTTTTCCTCACCACCGATTAACCTGGAATTTGCCTCCCTACAGCTTCTACCCACTTGGCTCCTCTCTGCTCCTTGCAATGTTTGCTTGTTTTTTAGTGCTGGGGATCAACTCAGGGTCTCATGCATGTGAGGCAAGTGCTTTATCCTTGAGCAAAACCCCTGTCCCACATCTCTGCTCTCTGATGGGAGAGATAATCAATAAAATTATTTTTCCTATAAAACTTGAGACTTCTTATATCCACAGACACAAAAAACATAAAAATACATGTCAAGAGCTGATGCAGTGCTGGGTGAGGCCCTGTCTCAAAATAAAATTTAAAAAGAGCTGGGGATTAATTGAGTGGTAGAGTACTTGTATAGTACACTCAAGGTCCTGGGTTCAATCCTCAATGCTGAAAAAAAAGTTGACATATCTGTCTTCTATTGTCAAGTGAAACCCACCATGCCTCCCATGCCTTGTCACCAATCCATGAAGCACAGCCTTTACTTAAATTTACAAAGCACTAATCAGAACACTGACTCTCCACTTAAAAATAAATTAAGGCAATTATACCAGAAACTGCACAAATTACACTGTCAGACACACTGGCAACCCAATCCATCAGATATGCCCCTAGAAAGATTAGGTAAAACATTGTCACCTCAGTACTCATTCTTCACAGAACAACCTAAATCACAAACTAAGTCTAAAATTGCAGTAATTTAGCTGATGTCACAAGAAACTGGTGCCAGCACAGTATCTTGAACATAATAACAAACATAAATATTCATAGCATAAATGCTATTACAGTACTTAGAAATCCCCTGGACAGATTATCCACAATACTAGAAAACTATAAAAATAGGAAGTAATTAGAAAAATAAGAAAAATCTTAGTCATACAGATGAATTTCTTTTTTGTCTGATAATGTGGCTAAAGTCAAGTCACTATAGCTTTAAATGGTTTCATTTTATATTAGCATTTTTATTACTATCCACTCCAACTTACTGCTTCTCAGAAAAATAGTATGTGTATGTATGCTTATGAATATGGACATTTCAGCTTTAAAAAACAGAACTACCAAAGCTCTTCCAAATAATTTATAATTTTTTAAAAATTATACACAAAATAATTATTGAACATATTTTCCACCACTAATTACAGGTACTGACATTCGATTTATTTCCTCTTCTGTCTAAATCCAAAATTACATAATCTATACTAACAGCATGTATTGAAATCTGTCACCACACCATCTGAAGGGTGGTGCTCTGATTCTACTTGTATTGACATCTTCCACAGGAAATACTTCCTCAGTGTTGGCCAAGAACCAGTACCTTAAAGTAAACAACAAAAGTGACCGCTGAGCACGGGGTTCTGTAGCCAGGCACAGCAAGGAGCAAATCCATAATACGTGCTATTACTAGTGCCAAATACATGAATAAACTTAAATGTTCTTCAATTTCTACACTTCTTTCATTTAAAGGCAGAGAACATAGATTCAGCCAATAATTTTATGTTCATACTATAATCCATGAGATTGGCTCCTGACTCCTAACAGGAGCCTGGGGACTCTTTCTGTGAAAACAGAGGCCTCCAAGACAAGGTACTGCACTCATCTTCAGAACAGAACAGAAATAAGACAAAACCAAACTCAACAACTTATGAACCGCTTTGTCCTTATTCCAGATGCAATCTGGTCTTTAGCGGCAACATACACACATAAAGAGGTGGAAGGAATGGCAGTGACTCAAACAATGAAACATATTCTCAGTGGGAATCGTCTGTTGAAAATAAATATCTGATGTGCATACCTGTAATTATAAAACTAAAAGAGACCTTGAAAGTCATCTGTTCTTTTCCCATTTCACAGATGAGGAAAATACAGTGAAGGAGAAAGAGAAGGGACTTCCTAAAGGTCGCCCTATTAACTATTCACTGGTAGTAGAGACAGAACCGTACAGAGCCAAAGCTTTTTCTTGTTCCAGCCTGATTCCATTTCCCAAATAAAGGACAGTCCAAATATTATAAGGAACCATCACAATGCTGAGAGATTAGAAAGTGAGATCTCACCAACTTCATAAGTATAAAATTATCGATATTTTACATATCATTTAAAGCATGAAACTTATTTTGCTTACTATAAGAAAAATAATCAATGCATATATTTTAGGGTTTATCACTATAGTTAAGGAAAATCTCTAAATTATGACTTTTCTTCCCTTTAGATATATAGGGTTTTTAAAAAATTTTTGCTGTTATAATAGACTCAAGTACATTCAAAAATAAGTCTCTCAAAAGTGTCACAATTTTTTAACTAACATGAACAGTAAAAACTCAAGTCATTTAGTGTTTCATCATCTTTGACAAATACAGGTCACTTTAACCTGTGAAATACATTACCCCAATCCAGTTCACACCGTCTGCTGTCTTTTTCAGTCTTTAGGAGTTCACTGTTAAATTACTCTGAATGTGGTGTTTTTTTCCCTTCTGAGATTTAAGCAATAGGCAACAAAATATCTCTGAAATTTAACTGATCAACAAATCTAAAAATGGCTCAATCTAAGTCATTTGCTACTTAAACAATATTAATTTCCACATAAAAAAATAAATAATCTAGTTAAGACTAGATTGTACCTATTAGTCTTTTAAAAGACTTCTTTACTCCCCAATTAAACATTAACATGAAATTCATTTTGGAGAGGCAAATATAAGAATTTTCTAGATATTACTGACTGTCGTTCCAGAAGAAAAAAAATTTATATAGACTAAAAATAAAACATTCAGATGATAGAAAATATTGACAATTGAAACTGGTTTTGTGTCTCGTATCCATAAGATCATTTTTCCACTTTAATACGAGGACTAATCTATAGTAGATGCCAGTGCTAACTGAGAGAAGTTCCATTCTTCATGTTTTGATCAATCTGAGGAGGGTTTTTTCCAGAGGTGAAGAGCTGCCTGAATTCTGAAGTGTAGTCTGGACTCCAAGGAGTAATCTTTGTAGTTGTTTCTGAATACAATAACAATAAAATTGAACAGTCAAAATTTCTTTGTTTCCCAGGCCATCACCACCCTCCCCTTCTTCTCTTCCATCTCCTTAATTACTTTCCAACTCTAATATGACTAACAGTGCATCGCAGTACAATGCAGATTCTGCTTACAAGTGGGGAGAGGAGATACCACATCTGTATTTCCAAAAGCTTCCTGATGGTAACTTACAGGACATACTTTGAGTAGAAACATTCTATTTAGTTACCAGATCACTCGTAAACACAGCAAGATTATGAAGTAACCCTAACAAGTTTGGTGAAATATTCTTAAACTGTTTAACTCCTATAAGTTGGAGAATGTTAAGATAAGCTCATACAAGTAGTGAACATGATCCATCATTCAGAAAAGAAATAATACTTTGAAAGCCTCATGAAACAACTACAATTCAGACAGGGTTATTTAGTGACATCAAAATTCTCACATGCAGATATCAATGGTTTGGCCAAATATTATATTCAGAAGGGGACACAGAAATCCAAAGATTATTTTAAGATTGATTTTACATCATTCATGTTGACTTCCGTTTCCTACAAGATTCAACAAAATGGAACAGCTTTGACTTTGGTCTCCTGCTTTTGTACTCTGCCTTGGCCAGGAGGTGAATATAACTTCTCCTTTGTCAAAGCAGCACTTACTTCTATAGTGTTTCACTTTTCACAGCTCTAAGGGTTACTTACTAGTAACTTTGATGAGTCAGCAAACGTATTATTCATAAATTTGAATTGAAGATCTCACGAAGTTTACCAAAGGATGCAACCAATTATTTTCTTAAATATCTGGCCACCATTTTGGAAACTATGCAAAGTTCCTACTATGTAAGGGAAACTGCAAGTAACATTCTTGAAATTACTAAACAGCATAATTTTGTGTCATCAGAACTTGAGTCGGCTGTGGCTTTTGGTGGCTTTTTAATAGGGATAAATGATTTTTTATTTTCTTCATTATAAAATTACCTTACTATGCACTTACAGCACTGAATGTGTCCAAACAATGAGTATTTGGGACAATAGTATTTAGAGCAATCTTCCAATATCTAGATTTGAAGATATATAAATGCTCCAGCTGAAATCTTAGTCAACCTCACTCTCAACAAATTAATTCTAACTCTAAGTGACCTGTTGTCATACCATTCATATTTATATGTATAGATAATATATAAATATGCATAAAAAATATATATAATTTTAGTAAGTCTTTCTTGGCTGTACTGTGTCCCTGAAGCTTCTGTCATATTATTTACTATGCTTTAGATACAGCAAACAATTCTTTTTTTTTTTTTGGTCTTGAGCTCACTTCGTAGCCCAGGCTATGAACTTGCAACAATCCTCCTACCTCAGCTTCCCAAGTGCTGGGATTACAGGTGTGTGCCACCAAGCCTGGCTTACACAGCAAACATTCTAAAAGCCTTCCCTAAAGCTGCAATGTCTTTTTTCATCTCACTTTTTGAAGTCATCACAATTTTCTTACTGCTAAATTCAGCAGCCAGGTAACTGATATTCTTACCCTTTTCAAACACTTGGTTTCCCCAGATGTCTTCCTAACTTCATTCAATCTTATTAATAAGATTTTAATCTTAATTTTATTGATTACTCTCTAAAATGATGGCATATACCAGGCACTGTGCTAGACCTTCATCTCTTGCTCTATAACTTTCCCCAAATGACCTCATTAAGTATGATGTCTTTAAATATCACTCTCTCTGTGCTGGTAACTCTGGAATTTCTATGTTGTTTTCATCCTACTACTAAATTCCATAACGGTGTATCTATCAACTCACCATCTTGACCCGGGTACCTAACAGTCATTTCAAAGTATCATTGTACAAAGAGAAGTGTGCTTCTTTCTCTCCCCAAACACGTTCTTCTAAATATTTCTCATCTGAGTAAAAATATCATTGCCAATCTAATGGTTCAAATCCACAAACCAGAGGTTCCATAGCTATAGTTTTTGCTAGGAATGCTCTCTACCCAGTTTCATGGTCATTTCTGATGATCGTCTTAAAGATAGTTTTAAATATGTAATTATCAACTACAGTATCACCTCCTCAAGGAAATCTTTCAGAACCAATCCAATCTAAAGTAACATTCAGGTACCCTTCTATGAAGATCATAAATTTCAACAAAACACATGGCACTGATATTTTTCTACTTGATTGTTTAGTTACTATCTCCTTCCAGCTAAGACAACAGAAATGTTGACTGTTCACTTTACAGCTGTCTCTCTAACAGCCTTTAGAATCCATTAAGATGCTGTTCAGTGAGTATTTGCTGAATTTGAAGACATGAACAACTGAGCTATTTATAACCTAGAATTATTATGGTGTTCTTCCTCCACTGCATGAAGTGCTCAAAGCAAACAGAACACAGGGTTTTTACCTCACCCAAGTGGGCCATGATCACAAGTCTAAGAGCTACCATCTACCAGAAATGACAAAAACCCTTCAAATCTGCCATGGTCAACAGAAAAAAGAGAATCAATGAAAGATCAAAGAGCTTCATGTGACCAATGGCTCTTTAAGGAAATGTGAGATATGACTGATATAACCATATCAGTAAATTATGAACCAATGGCCAAATCTAAATATTCCCATTCACTAACATACTATCTTTCATGGCTGCTTTTTATAACTGAGTAATTGCAATGGAGGCCTTATAGTATTAAAGCCAAAACTACTATTTGGCCATTTTATGGTACAAGTTTGTCAGTTCCTGATACAAGAGATTAAGTTACAAATCACTCAGATGCCTACAATAATATCCATAAATATTCACAGGGTGAGGCATTAAGAGTTGAAAACAGCACAAGTACAGCAAAACTCATGAGCATAAAGATGTAAATTAGAAAAAGTAGTAAAATTATTAATTTTGCATTGACTTACTAATTTTTAAGTGTTAAATGTCACTCTACTTATAATGATACTGATATTCTTGACAATCAAAGAAAGACTGCCTTCATCACTTACCTTGCAGTTTCTAGAACCTTTATGGCTTTGTCAACTTCCCCTTGGCTTTTATACAAAAATGCCAGCTCAAACAGAGTGAATGGAACTAGGTAGTGGTCATATTTTAGCAGCTTTTCACTGAAAGAACAAATGGAAATTAATTAAATCTTAATAAAACAAAACCATATTATTTTTCCAAAACTTATTTTTCATCCCTGAGAAAACAAGCACAGCCTTAAGTCTATAATCAGAGAAAAGTCACTGTTACATAGTTATGAAACTTAATAAACTACAGCAATAAAGAGTATGCCTTTTTTGAGACAGGGTCTTACTATGTAGTTCAGACTGGCCTTGAACTCACTATGGAGCCCAGCCTGGCCTTAAACTCAAGGCAATCCTCCTGTCTCAGACTCACAAGTGCTGAGATTATAGGCATGCACCACCAGGCCCAGCAACAGTATGCTTTTAACATATTAATCATTATTCCTTAATCTAAATCCAGCACAGATGACTGTCTACTAAACACATGCAGACCTTTAAAGAGCAACCCTCAAAATGATGACATTATCTTTCTGAACATGATGAGTACATTCAGTCCATTTATAAGCAAAACCGCTGCATTTTTCTAGAGTTCAATTCCCTTTGTATTTTAAAGTCTTATAATGACTGAAAAGATCATCATGGTTCTGTTTTCGGCATCATTATGAAATTCTTAGCTACAAAACATCTAGACACTCTGGAAAAAATATAAGTAACATCTTTTCAAATACACTGCTTAGTCAGGAGATATAAGAAAATCCCTCAGGTGCCAAAAATAGAGCTGTAACTAAAATAAACCAGAACTCTAGGTATGCAGGCTAATGCTGAATGAGTCCTGGGCTTGCGTCCATCTGAATCATGCAGAGCTTTGTGTCCTAATGTCTATGCAAGAGATGAGGCCTTGGGCAGGTGGCTGGAACTCAGTCCTCTATTTAAAGCTTGGATATGAGGACCTTCAGTTGCCACTTCAGACGACAGGCCAGTGGTCTCTCTGACCTGTATTTTTAATGAGGGGAAAAAAAAACCACACTACATTCCTTGGAAAATCAATAGCCAATAGGTCTGCATTCACATTAATTTGCAATTCAAATTTATATTACCCAAATGATCCAAGAGCCAGGAAGCAATGAAATTAATATGAAAGTGGTCCTTGGATACAAAAGTCTTTAGGACACTTGATAGAAATAAAAGTTACTTTTTAGAGAGACTCTTCCTCAATATTGCCTCATAGGAATCTGAAGATAAAACCTCGCTGAGGGAGAGTTCACAATCCAAAATGATAGAACACATGAACAAATGATTCACTGATTCAATAAACAATGAACAGCACAAATGGGACATGATTTTGACCATCCTTTTGATGCTTATAAAGACACCAATAAGGTAGAACTGCAAACACACTTCTTGAACATGTCTACTAAACATAGTCTATCACTTAGTTGGTAAAAAGATACTGCCTCTTTCTTCTTTGTATACAAAATATCAGTACTCCTACATTCTGATAAGTATTGTTGGGAGGAAGGGGATCATGTGGCCATGGAAGGAACATGATATAGAAAACAGGATGCCAACTGCGGCCTATGGCTGTGGTCTTTTTAGCTTGTGCAGTGTTTTCAAAAATGTGCACCAATATTTAAAAATCAGAAGATTTTACATAAAATCCAACTTCAGGCTTTTCATAAAAAGGCTATTTCAAGCTTTCTTATGAAAGTAAGGATTATTGTCACTGTGCTCACATTATACTGAGCAATTATCAATTAGACCCAAGGAGTGACTATACTATTTAAAGAACACACTATCTCCCTAATCTACAGTGCCCGCCAATCTCTCTTCCCACCATCACTCAGATATTTGCATTTGTGACAAAGAGAAGAGGGCCAGGCATTTGGCCCTCGCTTGATTCAACTCTGTAATTAGTAAAAGAGTATGATATCATCACTGTTACTGGGGGAAAAAAGAGTTATATGTAGAAGAATGCCTTTTGCCAAGGAAGAAGCAGGTGCTTGTCACATGTTTACTCAAATCTGAACCCTAGGATCCAGCACAGTCTCCAGCACACAGTGGGTACTTGAATATTTGAATGGAATAAAAAAAACCTAAATGCATGAATTAAAAGAGTACCACAGGCTAATATATCACTGCTGCTTTGAATAGACACCTATCAGCCAGGCCATAAATTTAGTTTTTGTGGGTCATCTTGAAACACCAACTACTGTAGAAATGCATAAAACATGTTTCATTTAGACTATACTTTTGTTCGTGAAGAGTAAAGAAAATACTGCTGGATTCTCTCCTTGGTAACATCAAATAAAAGTTCAACAGTTGAAAGCATTTTGCATCGCCTTCTCATAACAATTCCCCAGAATTGCATTTGGCCTGATTTTGATGGATTGTTCTTACCTTTCCACAACATGATTGAAACACAGTTCAGCTTGCAAGGGCCGCTGTAAATTCTTGAGGCAGCACCCTTTAAGTAACTTCACTATGCACTCGTCATCCACAGAATAATCAGTACAGCCTTAGAACAAACAAGAACATAAAATGGAAAAAATGTTTTTTCTTTTTCCCTTTTTTTTCCCTCCAGTACTGAGGATTGAGTCCAGGGCCTCACACTAGCAAGCTAGGTAAATGCTTTACCACTGAGCTAGTTACACCCCTAGCGCAAAAATACTTTAAAAATCCTTATTAAGATGAAAATTAACAGTTATTCATTTCAAGGAGATCATTTTAAAAAAGGAAAATATTTTTAGCATTTGTTATGCCTAAATAAAAAGAATGTTGAATTTACTATATTAGTATACCGTTGCAACAAGGAATCCACTTAAAAGTTTTTTTTCAAGTGATCACATTGTGAGTTTCTTAACCTTAGATATAACAACAGGGATTCTGAGCTCTAAATAAAGAGCTTTATTAATTCTATAAAAGGTAAAGCCAGGAGGAACAAGAAGGCAGCCTCCTCCTGTTGTTCTGGCTTCTAACTGTGATGGTTTTAATGTAGGAGAGAATAACACTTCCATATGGAGAAGCAGATGGCCTTATCCCCATTAAAAATTCAGGAAGTAGAACACCCTCTCCAGATCATTATGTTTACAGCTTATCAATTCTCCCAGGTTATGCTCTTTTGGGAGGAAATTATGTCATAAAATTAGACAAAACAGTTCTGAAATACATGAAAGGCATGTAAAATCCCACAAACTTCTAAATGCATGTGGGTATTAAAGCAAGAGACATTCTTTCAGCAATTTTCCCTTTTAAAAACAATTCTGGGCCTTCTACAGTTCAAGTCAAATACTGTGTGTGACATCTGACAAAGGTAGTCACTCCACATTTACCACTTTTTAAGGTTTTTTTTTTCTCTCTCTCTTTTTTTCAAGTTACATGCAACAAAGAAGTCATTTCAAGATAGAATGCTAATTTACACATTTCAGGCCAAGACAACAGGGAAAGAAGCAGCAAAGGGAACTAACCGAGGCCCTTGGGAGTCCCTCAGACTGAAACTCTCCTGCTTTAGTACAAATCCCAAAAATCAACAGTGACACATACTGCTGTTTAAGTTGGCAAACTGCTTACCTCTGGGAATTTAACAATGCTACTTAGCTAACCAGAAGTGGGTCAGTTTACTTCTATGCAGTGAAAACAGCTGAGATGCACCTCTAACAAGTACTGATAGGTCATTTATCAAGAAAAATCAAATGCCAACACCACATACTGTTCTTATGACTTACTGAGGACACTTTTTAACCCCCCTCCCAATTTTATCTATATTTCTAATCATGGATGTTTGTTGAAATACATATTCAAGAAGGAATATCTCTCAAGGACTAGATCAAAAGCCTTAGGGTCCATACTGGATGCTACTGTTTAGTGTCATTTTTGTGCATTCTATTGAGTTTTGTGTAGCATTTTATTGACAGTTTGTGTTATGACAACATTCTGTTGCTCACCAAATGATTTCTGATGAGGAACAGACATAGCACCGTGGAAAAGCAAAATACCAGTAAAGCCACATGTAACTTTCATGTAAAACTTGAGTTAGGAATATACCAAATGAGTTAAATTCCACACTCCTCTAAAAACCTTAAAAGAAAAACCATTATTTCCTCAGACCATAATTTCTTAGAGATCATTTTCTCTAAAAATATGAATGCTTTATCATGATTCTTAACCTCATGAAAGAAGCCATCGATGTGGATTTCCAGCTTCCAATTTATATTGGAAGAAAATTACATGATAATGTTGCCCAAGTATAACTGTATCACAAAAGATCAGCCAAATTTAGTAAGTTGGTGGGTAGACTAAGGAAAAAAGGAAGTTTACAGGTCAAACCTATCATGAACTTTTTAGAAATCAATGGAAATGAACAAAGAAAAAACACGAAAATAGATTTAGAAAGTGAAAAGCCATCAAAGCATTAATACTTTTCCTTTCATGTAAATTAATTATACTTGCTATATAATTTCTCTAAGCAAGTTAACTTCAACAAACAGGCAAAGTGAATCTGTTATGCCAGCATCTGGATACTTAGTTTGATTTCATGCGAAACACCACTGGAATTAATAGCAAATGCTGACACCACGTATGTTACCAAGTACTTTTCTATCCTCAGAGCTCTGCCCTTTGTCTCTGTGACTAGCCTTTATGGCCCGAGCACTGCCCAAGTAGAACAATCCTATCTTCTGCCATCTTTAGATCCACTTTAGACCCACCTGCCAAAGCTAAAAGCAAAATCATTTCATTTCTAATATCGGGGATGGGGAGGAGGTGGAGGCCAATGTAACATCAAATTCACAATGTCCCTCCATCTGCCAAGTATAAGTTTGTTTCCACTAATTTGAAGGACAGGAGATTAATTACTAAAAGGTCATTAACAGGCCAGGTTTGGTTTTAAGTGCTATTTTTAGTATGAGTAGGCAATATTATTCACCCCTTGTATTGGGTGATATACTATGTACCCCCAAGTCCTCATATACTTTTGATGGGGCTGAGTCTGGTGTGGGGATTGGCAATGTGAGTGCTGCACCCGCCCAGGGGTGGAGCCAACATACAGTGTAAATGAGGCGGGTCTTCCTCTTGCTCGCTTCCACCTTCTCTCTCACCAGCGCACCTTGCAGCTTGCAGCCGCCATGAATGGCTACCCCACCATGCCATGCTGACTTGAAGCCAACTAAGTATGGACTGAAACTCCAAAGAAACTGTAAGAATAAACCTTTCCTTCCCTAATTTTGGGTGTCAGGTATGTGTCTCAGCAACGAGCGAAAAGTAACTAAGACACCCCTTATCAACAGATGAACTTTTCATGTAATGCTTTTTCCACAGTGGGGGAGACTATTTCACTCATTTGGTATTCCTGTGACCACAGATCAGTCTTTTTTTCGTATTGGTCTTTTTAAGATAGCTCGTAAGAGGAGGGGAAAGAGTGGTCTCAGAATCAGCACTGTTTACTTTGTTCTAATTGCTTCTTTAGCAAGCTGGTCTGAAACTTTGACCTTGTTTGCAGATAAGGCCACAGATTCAGTTTTCATTTTTTAATATTTCTGCTCCTCTTAATGAAATCTAATGCTAGAATTATTTTAGATGAGAAGGGCAGTCTAAATATCCAACAAAACAGAGTGAATTAAATTATGATACATTACCTCCATGGAGTGCTATGACATTTTTGAAATGTACGAAGGCCATTTACCAAAACTAAAACATTCACGACATCTTAAATGAAAAAAAAGACAGGCTAGTATATATCCAGACACCCTATGTTTGTAACTCTAAATACGAAGCCAGGATGGAAGACACAAAAATTCTAAATTGTGTTACAGTAGCAAAAATATGGGTGACTTTTCCCATATATTGTATGATCCTATTTGTACCTAAGAATTATACCTAAAAATTATAATTGTGTGTTTAAAAAAATAAGTGTAAAGAGAAATCTCATTAAGCATTTCAGCTTGATAAGAAAAACATCAGTACAAAAGACTAAAAGAAGTTCTAGTCCTTGGGCCACATGCAATAATTTAATCCTCTCTGTGGGGGCCATGTTGCGTACGGATCTAAGGCTCCTCAAATATCCATCTTTTTTAATTAATGAGTTAATTATTAATGGTTTTCACCCACCATTCTAAATTTCTGTGCCCTTTACTGGGTTCATCACCATAGGCATTTTCATTGTACTCCTCCCAATGGTTAGACCATCTCAAAAGATAAAACCCATGATCTTGGGATAATATTTATATTATTTGGCATTGATGAGAAATACAACAAAGGCTATCACTCTTGACAGTGTATCAAAACATAAAGTCTCTCTAAAAACAAAAACAACAAAAAAACAGAATCAGAAGTATCAAAACAAGAAAACAAGATTAGGTATCAGTAGTCCAACTCTGGCCCCATTTCAAAATAATTCCCCAGAGTCTGATGGCTGCAGGGCTGGGACCACAAACCCAGACAGGCTGATTTTCCTTCTATTATGTGAGTTGCCTCCTGTAAACTGGGGTAGGACCTCCACCACCACCAAAGGTAATGAGCAAACAAATTATATAAGATCCAAACTTGAACACAAATGACTCACCACATCTACAGGAACACTAGCCTAGAGAGTCATTAGGAATAGAAAGAGTAACAGCAAGTTAAAGCCAAAAAGAAATGCACATGTTCCTTGTGCTGCTCTTGCTTTTCAATGCCTGACATCCTCCCTTCATCTTTCTCGTAAGTTTTCAGATACAATTCATGTATCATTCATTTCATTCACTTACAGGACATAATAGTGTTTAGCATCATAGTGTGACCACCAATGCAATAAATCTTAGAACACTTTCATACCCTCCCCAACAAAATACTACATCCTTCAGCTACCACACCTCCATCCCAATTCGTCCATCTCTAACCAGCTACTTTCTAATCTACTTTCTGTCTTTAAGCACTGGCCCATGCTGGATATGTCATACAAATAGGATCATACAATGTATGGTTTTTATGAGTGGCCTCTTTCACCTTGCCCATGTTTCCAGCATTCATCCATCTTAAACAGTGTGTGTCATTCCTCCATCTTGATTGCAACCACTCAGACACCTGCAGCTCAAGTTCTTTTGTCTCAGGATGCACAAAAATTGACATGGACATGCACACAGAAAAGAAAGAACAGAAATGGATCGGAGACAAAGATTACTATCTGTTTACTTTTCATACTTACTTTCATTTTGTAAAGCTGCCTCAGCCTTTTCAATGGTTATCAAGAGATTTTCACAAAGGTCTTTTCTTTTTCCCACTATTGAAAAACCATTCCAGACATACATCATTTCCTAGTGAGAAAGAATGAAAAACCATTCAAAATTATTTGAGTTTACTCAACCTCCTTTACAACCACAAAAATTATGTACGTATGTTTTGCCTCTGTTGCTAGGGATCTCAGGACAGTATTTAGATATCATGTTTCGCAGCTTGATATGGAGTTTAGTGATTTAATTTCTTCTTGTTTTATTATATGCCTTTTGTCTTTTGCACATTTTGTGATTTTACTGAAAATTAATTTATTCACTTTTAACAAATATTTAAGTACCTACTAGTTTCATTATATCTTTTTGAAACAGAATACAGATTTTTAAGAAGTAAATACAGTGCTGGGGATGTCACTCGATGGTACAATACTTGCCTGGCATGTGCAAGGCCCTGAGTTCAATCCCCAGTGCACCTGTGCACACATGCAAGCACACAACACAAAAATTAAATACATTTTAAACTGACACTGAACAAATTCATTTAATATAAATTTTTGTTGTTACCTCTAAGAAAAAGAAAGTATTTTTAAATGTCTGCCAGTTGTTTATATAAAACGCTTCCAAGCATATCACTGGAAATGAACACTGGAACATTTTACTGGGCCCAGGTTCTTTTATACCATTAAAAACATGTGTTGGTCCAGTAATGCAAACCAATATGCAGAGAACACATTCATTTAAAGGCCATATGGCTGAACGACAGATTCTGAAAATGTAAAGTAATGATTTCTCATTGCAGATTATATTTAATGGACTAACAGATGAGAATTTTTTTTGGATCAAAAGCAAATGTGCTTTTGCCTGAAAATATTTTTCTAATGCTCCTGACAGTGCAATTCATATTTTAAAGGGTATGCAATAAGCAGGGTAATTAGTACCTTCTTGGAAGTAAACGAATTTTAAACTGATAGTTATTACTTGAAGCCTCTTACCAGGGAAGCGGTGGATATGGCAAAGACACACTCAGGCAGAGTGGCAATAATTTTACTGTACGGCACTGAAAGCTAAGATTATAACATGGGACAATTTCTTACTGTTCATTTTACAAAGCACAATTTCTTATTGCCTCCAGAATAAGAGCTCAGTTCAATAGTTTGCAATATTTTGAAATTCATGATAATAATTTTTTTTTAGTTTTTTATTTTTTAGTTTTATCAGAAAGAGGCAAGTACATGTCTTCGATTTTAAGAAACACAGGCTTGTGGTAAAATTCCCAAGTACCACCAGTTCCAGTCATTTTCTTGCTTCTTCCCCAACAACAGACTTGGAAAAGGAAGTACACGTAAATTAGACCTTTCTCAAAACTGTTAACGTTCAAAGCAGGAAACAGTTGTGTGCACACTGGTATCAAGTACTAGTGCATGCAAAGAACTGGATGGTTTAGAAATTTTTCTGGAAAGTTCTGTGAGACAGAAACTTTCACAGTGCAATTTAGCTTGACAAAAGAATGAAGAATGGAACTGAAGTTAACTAGTAGGGCAGTAGTAGTGTGCTCTCATATTGGTTGGGAGACAGATGTTTGGTCATCTCTGATATCTACACAGTGTTCTTTTATCGGTGCTCAGGCATGACTGCAGGGTAATCACACTTCAGCCTTACTCCATCAGTCACAGAACAACCTTGTCTGAAGGTAGTGTTCTCTGGAATGCCAATGTGAAGTAGGAAACACCTGGGCCTAGGTGCCAGGGGCAGGCTGGCTCCCATCTGATACCTGTGAGGCCTGCATTTTCCATTCTCATAAAATGCATAAAAAGCTCTGTAAGTCAGTAACAAAATAAACATGAAAACTTAAGGAAGGATATGAACAAGTTACAAATTAAAAAAAAAAGTGAATGAGCACACAAAAAGATGCTCAACAGCACCGACAAGGGAAATGAAAATCAAAAGAACAAAACATTGCAGGTAGTAATTTAAATCGGTAGATCTTTTTTGGAAAGCAATCTGGCAATATCTACCTAAATATACCCTCAACCAGAATTCTATTTCTAAAAATCTCCTCCAAAGAAGTATATATAAATATATATTTTTAAAAGTAGACTCATTGTGGTATCTGTATAACAGTAAAAAATGGAAAAACTTAACACAACCATCAAAAGAGAATGATTAAATAAACTGTGGAATATTTTTTAAAAAAGACTTAAGAGGATAGAAGACATTGGCTTTAACCGACTAGCTTTTCTTTACGACTACCTTCACAAAAACTAAAGCCCCAGAAGACTCCTGGTAATTTGATCTAGTTAGCGTTTTTAAAGGAAGACATCATTAAGAAAATTTTTTTGTTGAAATACTGTTTTTCACAGATGCCTTGCCTAAAGAGAGCTCCAGGTGGACTAGAGCAGCTGCCAGCCACCCTAGGTCTTGAGCAGTGGAAATACTGAATATCCTGTAAGTGTGGAAGACACACTAGATTTCCAAGAGGTAGGATAATGTAAAAGGATGGAAAATATCTCATGAATAAGTTTTCATCAATTACATATTGAAATGGCAAAACTTTGCATATATTGTGTTAAATATAATCTTAATATTAATTTGGGGTTTCCATTACTTTTTTAAATATGGCTATTAGAAAAGGTAAAATTATACTTATGGCTTGCATTATAATTCAATTCAAATTCATTGATGTCAAATTCACCTCCCTCTGCCTGAATGTCCTGATCTGTAAACAGGGCTAACAAGACTACATCCAGAGTTGTTAAGAGAACTAAATGATACATTGTTTTAAACAGCTTTGATCACAATGTCTGTTACTAGACAATGGCATCAGCTATAATTTTAATTATTTGTTAATTCATTTGTAAATATTTACCTTAGAAAACCTAGGATGGTTTTTGAATTAATTACCCAGGCAATGATATACTCTCTGCTGCTCTAAACTGGCGATTTATTTCTAGTACCCAAACAGTAAATCAAAACAGATACCAGGGCTGGCAAGACGAGCTTCACGGGGGCAGGCAAGGAGGGGGAGTAACGCCGAGCTTTCCTCACAGCAAACTTCTCAGTAGGGAGAGATTTACCAGCAATTCTCTGCTTCAAGCCATCCACCTGTCTGTGAAATTCCCAGCCCCAACAAAATATCAGTAAACACATTCATTCTTTTGTGGCATTGGGGATTGTACCCAGGGCCTTTCCACTGAGCTGAATCCCCAACCCTTTTTTCATTTTTTCACTTTGAGAAAGTATCTTGCTAAGTTGCCCAGGCTGGACCTGAGTTTGCAACCCTCCTGCCTCAGTTTCCCAGAGTACTGGGATTACATGGTGTGCCGCTACAATCAGAAAACACATACTATTATTTACACCTGTGGTTTTCATGCTGCATCACATAAAATGGCAGCAACAACACCTCGGAACCTGTCTGAAATGCAAATACTCAGGTCCTACCCCAGACCTACTAAACTGGCAACTCCTGGGGTAGACGCGGCACTCTGGCTTCTAATGTAGCCTACATGTGATTCTGGTGCACACTCATGTGACTACCAATCAATTTAGCTAATGCTTACATCTGTCAAGCACATTCCAGGTAATCTAGGTATAAAATTAGCAATTGCCTTTGAAAAGCAGTATTTACTTACAGTGTGGATACTCAGAAGAGTACACTGGTACATTTCTGGTTTGTGAATGACGCAGATCTACAGAATAATGTAACTCAGAAGATAACCATCAATTAATGTGTAATTTTAGAAAATGCTTCTTACACATAGGTGATTTTGGAAATAATCAGTTTAGGACATGTACCATATTTATAAACTTCTCAAATTGTAAGGAATTCTAATTACAAAATTCACAAGCATAAAGGGTGGTGGGCAATACAGATTAGTGGTAGAGCACTTCCCTACTATGTCTGCGGCCCTGGGCTCAATCCCCAATATTGCTGAAACAAAAAGAAAAAAATTAAAACCCGGGCGTGGTGGCGCACGCCTTTAATCCCAGCACTCGGGAGGCTGAGGTAGGCGGAGCGTTGTGAGTTCGAGGCCGGCTTGGCTACAACGCGAGCACAAGGCCGGCCTGAGCTACACAGTGCAACCCTGCCTCAAAACACCAGGGCCAGGAGTTTGGCTCAGTGACTTAAGCGCCTGTCTGACAGGCACGAGGTTGTGAGTTCAGTCCCTGGTGCTGAAAAAAAAAAAATTTACAAGCACATTAAAATGAAACTAGGCACTTGAGAGGCTGAGGCAGGAGGATCACTGCGAGTTTGAAACTAGCCTGGGCTACAAAGTGAGTTCCTGGCCAGCTTGAACTGCACAGCAAGATCTTGTCTCAAAAAATATACATAAATAAAATAAAATGAAACTAGGGTGAGATTATATGTTCCTGCAGACATTTTCTTACATTAATGCATATTATGAATGCATCAAACAGGTTGCTGAGAAAGGATTCAAGAAATCTAACTACATCACTGAAAGAAACAGTAGGATTAACCATGAGGGGAAAAAGTTCAGCTTAATTGCAGCACCAAGACCCCAAAAACAAAATAAAACAGTATGTTCTCAAGATTCCCAGTCATACAAGCATATCTCCAAAACCCTGCTGAAGCATGACACTTTGACCCCTGGCTAAACGTATGGTTTTAAGGATGTCTACATCAAATAAGTAGAGAAATTAAATAGGAAAGTAAAGCATAAAAGAGCACTACAGAAAAAAGACAGATGTATGTATCTGTATATGTTTATATATTCAGAGTCTTTATTATACAGTGTCCTACTTACCTGAATAAAGTTACCACATTCTCATTAGTTGCTAATACATCCTCCTCTGGAAGCATACTCAAAATTGCAGCTTTCAAGAACACATATGTTGCCTTGAGGAGAAAAAGAAAAGGCATTTGATAAGGAACATTTTTAGGTCATGACATTTCTATCTGCAAATCAGAAATGACCTACAAATTTCACAGGTTTCATGTTAAGCAGCATCGAAGAAATCAAAAGAAAACTGTCTGTTCCAAATAAGGATAACAGTTTTCAATTAATTCAGACCATTTTCCTATCATACTCAAGGATGAGAAAGTGAGAAGAATAAACAAAAGATCATCATCTTGTTCTTCCCAACTTTTCACAAATGGATCAAATTAATTTTAATTATCACAGAAAGTCTGTCTATGAAAAGTATCAAGACCACAGTATTGATATGTAATAACTGTAAATACAAGTGAGTTCATCTTTAGAATAAAATCTCTTCGTTAGAAATTCTTCAGATGGCTATTAAAGCATGTAATGCTGAAGACTGTGCTTGTGATTAAGAAGTCAGTACTTAATGGAAATTTCCCCTTATAGTTCTCTGTACTGAGAAAACAGTGTCAATATCATACTACTGAACAAGCATCCTAGATACTTATTAGTAAATAGAAGACATTAATAAAGGCACTATACTATACCTTGGACCATTTACTCTCTTTACAAAGGAGATCTGAATAGTAATACGCCTGCATCCAATTTTGTAGAAATACATTAATCCACATTAGCTCCCAGTAACAGAGATGGTGAAACTGTTTCCATTCTTCTTGAACTGAAATGCATTTTCGAAATATCTCTTGTGCCTACAAGTCAATTGCATAAAGCTGATCATCCAGATATTAGACAAGGAGATAATAACCTAACAGAAAACACATAGAATACTTCGTACAGAACAAAATTATCACTCATTAAACCACTCAACATTGATGATGTGTTCCTTTCCTTACGTAGAATGATACAGTTAGGTTCTGTGTCTTTAGGTTTGTGAGGGGATACTGGCACTTTTTAGCACAGGACTCAGGAAATTCCTTTCCAAGGAAGGTATAAAACATCAATCCTTTAAGAAAAAATTGAAATTTTTCCACTGGGCAAAATACACCTTAAAGTTCCAGGCACTAGACAGAGTAGGAGAAGATATTACTACCCACATAACTAGCAAAAGGTTAACTAACCCCTGATCAGACAAAAAATTTTTTTAAATCTTTTAAAAGACAATTCAATGGGAAAATCAGTAAAGATAAAGAGGCAAATCAAAGAAAAAGATATACAAATGACAAATACACATATGAAGAAATTTGCAAATGAGGTAATATAAATTTGAAAATTAGATTATCATTTTTCTCATTGGCAAAAAGAGAAAAGAGAAAAAATTTCCAGAGTTGACAAAGAGCACTGCAAACAAGCATTCTCATATCTGGATGAGTTCAGGATATAAGAACCTTAATGAGAGAAATGAAAATTAAAATAATACCAAAATTCCATCCTATTCCAGAAAGAAGGAAGATCATGAAGAAACCAAACAGTAACAAATGCTGGCAAGAATGTGGGGCAGTGGGAGGGGGAACTTCTACAATGCTGGTGGGGATGTAAACCAGTACAACCATTATGAAAATCAGTATAGAGATTTCACAGAAAACTAATGGAATTGCATTCAACCCAGCTATTCCCCTTCTAGGTATCTTCCTGAAAGTATTAAAGGCATTATATTACAATAATACATGCATTTCCATGTTTATAGCAGCACAATACATAATAGGTAAATCTTGTGTGTGGCCTGTATGTCCATCAACAGATGACTGGATAAAGAAAATGAATTTATATACAATGGAGTACTACTTTGCCAGAAAGGATAAAGTTGAATCATTTGTAAGAAAATGGATGTACCCTGAGACCATAATATATTAAGTGAAATAAATCAAACACACAAGCTTAAATATAGCATGGCTTCTCTTACATGAAAAGCCCAAACTATAAAGAGCAAAATAAAAGATAATAGGAAAGAAGGGATAGATCTTTTGCAAAAGACAAGGGAACCAAGAGATGAGGAGAGGGATGAGAAAAAAAAAATGTGTTGTATACATATATCAATTCTCTATAATGAATGTAATCATTATGTACTACCAACCTGTACTAATAAAAGTTAAAATTAAAAAATTGGCTGGATTATCAATGCAAACACATTCTAATACAGAAATTCTAATGATGAGAATGTGTCTTCTATCAATATACCTGTGCACAAATGTGTACACAATGGTGTTTACAACATCACTACAGTGGCCAAACAGCTAACAACAGTAGGTTATTTTATTTTATTTTAGTTATTTACTTACTTATTTCTTTATTTATTATTGAGGAAGGGTCTCACTACATAGCCCAGGCTAGCCTCAAACTCAAAGTCCTCCTGTCTCAGCCTATTGAATGCAGAGTTACAGGTACATGCCATTGCACCAGGCCACAGACCACATTAGTAAGTACAATGTATCTTTCCCAGCCATGAAATAGAATGAGAGAGATTTAGATAAACTGACCTGAAGAAAGATCCAAATTGTATTACAAAAACAAAATAAAACAAAACAAAACAAAACAAGAGAAAAATACATTGGATCTCATTTGTGTGAACAAAAACCACTTATGAGCATGAGTATATAAAAGGCTCTTCATTCTCAATGCTTCTTCACAGGAACTGGTGAAAAAGTTCCTTTGATGAGGAGTCCACATGTGGTACAGTGGAGTTGTACCTTATACAGGATCTAGATTCCCACATCAATGTGGGATGCAGAAATTGGTAACAAAGTCTTTGGAAAAAGTTTAGACTGGCCACCTGTTTTATATATATATTCTACCCCCATGTACTTTATGTGCAAACTTGCATTCAGGGAATTTAACATATGGTACAGTATATACAAATTAAAATTTTGGCTAATTCATTACATTACTTTTTTCTAGACCATAAAACCCAATTTACTTCTGTTAAATGATTGTGTACAGCACATACAGACAACTCCCTCAAGTAATTCACACCAAAAAAAATTACCTCTTCAATATTCCCTTTCAGCAGCTCAATGCGTGCATGATAAAACAACATGAGTGAGCCCTGTGGAGAAAGGAAGAAGGCACAAAGTTCAAGAGTTGATGCTGGCTGATTAACTATGGTTGAAACATACACTTGAAATACTAAGCATACATTTGGGAACTGCTGGAGGAAGGGTGCAAGGAGACTCTCTGCTTCCACAACATTCGCTTCTCCTGTACCTAGAAATTTAACAGGAAAAGCCTCAGTCTTCAGGAAACATAGTAGATACTTACAACTAACTCTCCAAATCATTAACAGATAGAAAAGACTACCGACGGAAAAGATGAAAACTAACATTTTGTTGGGTTTTTTTTTTTTTAACACATGGAAAATAAAAACAAGTCTCACCAATGACTTGACTTTAACACAGCTTTAGAACAGACGAATTCTTAAGAACAGAAGTGGTTAGCTTAGATTCCTAACTGGAGTTTCTGTTTTTAATAAGCAATATTAACTTATCTTAGTCAAAATTTAATTTTCCACAAAAAGAAATTTTATATATGATTGAAATCAATCACCTTAATATGTACAGAAATTTTAGCTGAGAATAGTTGAAAAAAGTCAGTGAAAGAAACAAGCCCACTCCCTCTGCCAAGTGCCACTATTTTCCATGCTTACACGAAGAAAAAAAAAAAAAGACAGGCTGCCACTTCTTATGATTTTTTTAAATTTGTACTTATTCAGATTAAAGACAACCAACTTGCAGTGATAAGGCACGAAGTAACATAAACCATACCAAGTATCAAAGAGATATAAGTGTGAAAAGCCAGGATAGTGAGGCAGCACAGTGGAGACCGCATGCTCCTTCCTGATGCACCTTCCCGCAACTGCAGGAGGCCCAACTCCTGTAACAATGAAACGCATTTTAGGAAGACAAAATTCTGATTGAAAACTTAGATTCAAAAACACTCACATGCTAATTCATAGCATCCTCATCCTCCAAAAGGCAGGGTTTATTTGTATTTTTTTTTTTTTTTCTTGAGACAGGGTTTCGCTATGCAGTTCAGGCTGGCCTTGAACTCACTTTGTAGCCCAGACTGACCTTGAACTCCCAGCGATTCCCCTGCCTCAGCCTCCTGAGTGCTGGGATTGCAAGCATGCACCATCACACCCAGAAGGGTTTATTTTTTAAGAGCTTAGGATAATGATGACATCTAACTAGAAACAAACTTTAGGTTTTAAACTGACATAGTATCACCAATTCTTTTACTTTGTGTGATTCTAGGACGAGAAAATGGTAGTGCTCATCTCATACAAATGTCACATCATTTTTCTTAATATATACATATTTGAGACACGGTCTCATTATGTAGCCCAGGCTGGCCTTGAACTGGTTCTGACCCTCCTGCCTCTGCCTCCTGAGTGCTGGCATGACAAGTATGCTTTACCTTATCTGGCTCTTACAATAATATTAATTTACTAAAATATATTGGGGGTCTAAATGCAGGGCACAAAGGTACTATGAACAAACATGGTTCTAAGTCTGCCAAGATCTTGTCATTAATAGATAAGACACCACGTGGACACATAATTTTATCAGAATACAATCAGTGCCATAAGAAAGATCAATAAATAATTCTGAACTTAGGGATATTTCAGATAAATGCCATCTATTCCGTACAGCTTTCCCTGATACTCCTTCGATGGCTCAAACATTCCTAAGTTTCAGGGCATATTAATGGACCAATTTAGAAGAAGTACTACAAAAGTTAAAAGTATGAATAGTAAGGCCAAGAACACTTTCTAGAATCAGATCATGGGGACTTTGAAGCCATGTTACAGTCTGGACTTTATTTAAGAGGCAACTAAGAATCACTAAAGGAATAAGGTGAAAGATGAATGGTTAAAGATAACAGTGAACATATATAAAGTCAAAATAGAACATGTCACAAAAAGAGCACCATAATAGCCAATGAAAAAGACGGATGGTGGAAGAAACACGAAACATATCATAACTTCTGGTACGTGTTCTCATTACAGGTCTCAAAACCTCCTGTTTGACTAACAGAGAAGCTCTTGGGATACAGCAACTCTTGTAAAAGAATTTTGAGTGTTGTGATTAATGCTATATACTCGCACAAAAAAATTCATGAGACACAAATTTCTTCACTTTTTTTGTATAGTGAAACTTGTAAAAAAAAAAGAGCAAATGAAAATTTAAACTATGAACTACATGTTCATAGCATGTTTGATCCATGCTAATTCATCTGTTAGAATTAGACTATTAGTGAAATAGCCTAATTTCTTCATTTTATAGAAGATAACTCTGGAATTAATAAAACATTAAGGAAGGATATTTTTAGCACACAAGAGTAATAAAGACCCAGCAAGCAGCAATATTAGCAAAACATAATTTTTTAACTCTAGGTAAGACAGGTAAGATTTCTAATTTTCAACAAAAAAAAGCCATGCCTAACTCTTGAAATGATCAATGATCAAAAACCAATAATTCTTTATTGTCCTGGAAACAAACCGCCAACAATTATCATTTCAGTAATGAGGACAGGTTACACTTTTCTCATGTTCAATAAATAACGTCTTATCTTCCATGTCAAGTCAGATAAAATTAAATTTATACCCTGTTTCCAGAAAATCCAATAAATTCTAACAATTTGATAATCCTTGCTGGTAAAAGGGACAGCATCTGAAAGAAAAGAAATACAAGTGCACTTATGTGTTAGTATATTTAATTGCAGACAAATAGTAAACTGCAAATGATATACAAGTTTTTATGCATCAGTAATATGAAAAATTAGAATGGAGTTTAAACCACTAGACAGAGCTCAATCATCACATACTGTAATTAACATTTATGAATTAATCTTGTACGACAATGAACCTTAAAAAGATTTTTTTCTAAAAAGGAAAAAATGTGCCTGTCCTTTCAATGATTCTGTAAGGAATATTGGCTGGGTAAACTTTATGTGTAATGAGTAACTGACAAGAAAGCAATTCTTCAGTGCCCACCACCAAAGTTCCATGTAGGCTCCCTTCTTGGAAAGCAAAAATTGGTTGTACTGTGGACAATACACAGGCACCACCTGGAAGTGGACTATTGTAGCTCTACTGCTTCTTCCTGGGCATCCCAAACCCTTCCAGTAGGCAGAACCTGTGGTAGTGCACCTGCTTACACACTTTGCTTTGAAGCAAAAATGCCCAGATGT
>RJWM01008103.1:0-74584 GCA_004363535.1 Dasyprocta punctata | reverse complement strand
CTGGGTGTTACCTCCCAACAACTTCCATGCACTTTACTCTTCCCTTTAGTCTTCCTTGGTCCTTTATGCTAAGACTGTGACAGGTCCAGAGAAATTCACACTCATTGAACCTGAGAAATGAGATTGTGCTTGCCCCTGTATTTCCTAGCTCATGAAGCCTTAGAACCAGATTCACCCTCCTTTCAGGGCAATGTAGCAGGTGTGGACAACCTGGATGCTTTTCCCCTTCAGACTGCTGAATGTCTTATAAATTTATCAGGTACAGCATGCCCTTTGGGAGTGGCTCTCTGCTGTCTTGAACCTTTTATAGATTGACTTCAAGGCTGGAGGGGGTTGAGCAATCTGTAGGTAAATGGCCACAGGAAGGCTCAAGGGACTCAGAGACAGGGTGACATTCTTAGATACGATATTCACAGAGCCAGCACATCACACCAATGATAGGAGTTTCTGAGGGGCCATAGAAGCCAGATTTACTGTCACGAGCAACTTAACAAGTCTCATGGGCGAATCCAACCTGGCCACCAGAAGTATTAGGGTCCTCCATTAACAATGTCCACACCACAAGGCTATTGTGAAGATTTTGTGAGATGATACATGGAAAACTTTCAGCAGTGTTCTTGATGCATGGGAAGATCTCAGTAAGTTGTGTTATAATGCAGCTACTTTATGGGATGAGCTATTGAACACTCATGTTACTCTCCCCATCTTTCCAACCAGTGAGGGCTGACTATGCCGATGTATGTATCTATACATTCCATTGGCCTCCAAGTCCCTCCTCTTGTGCTTGTTAAATTGTCACGTCCACTTTAGAAAATAGCAGTCATATGGTAAAAACCTGAAAACTTCTCAAACGGAACAAATATTCCCCCTTAGAAAAGGGACTAGGTCCATATTGTGAGCCTCAGGTTATTCGCTGGCTACACTCTTCACTTGCCCATTTCATGGTTTTTCTTTTCTTACATCTAATTTCTACTTAGGTTCTGGTTTGGCACTGGGTTAAATAACTTCTATGAGGGAGACTCAGTGGCTTGTCATTGTGTTTGTCCTCAGCAATGTATTTAATCTCTCTGAACTTTAAAGTCCTTATGCTGTAATGCAGTCAGGCACAACAAAACTAATCATCTCCAGACTCTGTGGGCACCAAAAGGCACGTGAGTAAATGTTCCATGAGCATGTTCCAAGGCGAAACATAAGGAAGCATTTTAATGCCTGTCCTGAGAACAGATGAATGGAATCATGGAGAATGCATGTTAGCCCACAGGAGCCAATTAACAGAGATGTAAAGGGTGACCCTTTCTAATGTCAGGCCTGAGAAGAACATGTGGATTTGAGATGCTGATTGATTTGAGAGCAGCCTAACCCAGAGAGCTGCTGGCTCTTTGCTCACAGAATTACATACATGTTTGTACTTGTACACGAGAGATGACAGTGACTGGAAAGGTGAGTTGGCATGTGCGTCTCCTTCAAATTCCAGGAATCTGAGGGGAGCAGCTCTTTTCTTTGTACCTGGATCCTCTGGGGCTTTGAGACCTTGGGCCCCAGGCACAGCCAGCATGAATTTCTCTTCCTACAGATCCTAAACAAAGCCGATATAAAATACATTGCATTGATAAGTATCAACAGACTTATTTCAAATGACAAAAACATCAATAAATTTGGCTCCCATTCACCCAAGATGAGCCCAGTATATACATAGTGCACAATAGGTGCTCAGTAGGTATTTGTGGGATACATCTGGCTTCAAAACTCCTTCCCTCTAACTCTACCACCTGAGCAGTGGTGGCTGCCAGTGACCTACCTCCTCCCAGGTCCTGAGAACAAAGGCTGTAATTCAGGAACACAGGATCCACAAGGACAAGGACTTGGGCTTTTGTTCTGGGACCTGGCACTGGGCCTTGGCAGCTCTTTTCTTCTAAGCCTGGAGTATGCACAACCCCATTTAGCAAGTCCACCACTCGTACTCATAAACAAAGCATTTTATAAATGTTTGTGTAAATGAGTGAACAAAAAGGTTTAAGCCCTGTCATTATTAATAAATAGAACTTCATTTATAGAGTGTCAAGTTCTATAAACAGTCCTTAGACTTGAATGTTTGAACCCTGCCCCTGCAGCTCAATCCCTCCCTCTGTCTACCAGTGACAGAATCAAAGGCTCTGTAGTTCTTGGAGACTATGATCTTGAGATTCAGACCCCAGGGCTGGGAGATCCCCAAATTGAGAATATGATAAGAGTTTCTCCTATATACCAACCACTGCCTCTGTTCCACATGCTTTAGTTACCTTAATCCCGCTAATTATGCTGTATGGTGACAGGCGGGATAGCTGGCACTCAGAGAAGTTAAATAATTGCCTAAGATCACCCAGCTGCTAGAATTCAGACGTCTTATTGATTCTGTCTGGACCAGACAGGTGAGAATAACCCCCAGTTGTTTTGTCCTTCCTCTTCTTCTTCTTCTTCTTCTTCTTCTTCTTCTTCTTCTTCTTCTTCTTCTTCTTCTTCTTCTTCCTCTCCTCCTCCTCCTTCTTTTCCTTCTTCTTCTTTTACATTTAGAGCAGAAGTTGAAGAAAGATGATGGGGAGGGAGATCATTGAAGAGTGTCTAGTATTTATTAATAAGTGTTTAAGTCCACCTGGACACATAAGAACCAAATGAACACCCAGATAAATGAAAGAGTTTTGGAGATATTTATTGCAAACCAACAAATCAAGCATGTACTGCACATTTTTCATGCACAGGTTTTTGGCTGGACAACAGTTCTTTTTTCAGCTGAACACTTAACTGATGTGAAGCCATAAAGAGAGACTCAGAAGACCTTCAGGTCACTTAAAAAAGGATAATTCAGGGAAATTTAACAAATGCATATTAAAAACTTACTCTGGGCCAGGCTTGATGCTAAGCACTGAACCCTCCAAAAATTAAGGCAGAGCCCTTGGCTCTGGAGGGTCAATGACAAATAAAGGGGATTGGCATTGTTGAGAATGAAGAATTAGCGGCCAAAGCCCTGGACATTTTGGCTTCCTCCTGACACAGCCCCCAGGTCTCCCTGTGCAGGGCATGTTCAGCAGTGCAGCTGGGAGCAGCTCTTGAAAATCCTCCAGCCAAGTCTGGGCCCCTTCCAGGCCTGCACTTCCGCCCCACTGTATGTGACACAAAGATCGGGGTGAGCGGGCTCTGTCTCATGCCTCTGCATCCTGTCCTGGGCACCCAGTGGCAACAGGGGAAGTGTGCCCAGCTAACTTCAAAGTCCAAGGTCCACCCTTTCCTCCAGGGCCAGCCAGCTGTGTAGTGCTGCCAGGCAGCCTGGGGATTTGAGATGCCAAGTCTAAGGCTGGTATCAAAACACTGAGGCCTCTCTGTGCCCCATCCCTCTGCTTTAGAGGCAAAGAGCATCCTCTTCTAAAAGTAATCTGCCTCCTCCTGCTCCTCACTGGAGGGGATATGGAAAATGGTCAACTGGGTAGATCTTGACCTCTGATGTGCTTGCCTGTCTGTTGAGTATTTTCTCTTCATTTTTTCAACTGGGATCTCAAACAACAACTTGTGCCTTCCATGGCTATCTCTATGCCTTTCAAACAGTATCCTGGGCCCTTGACTGAGATTTCCAAAGCTGGCTCATCTTCAAATTTGTGGCTTTTAGAAATACCTGCTCCTGGTCACATTCCTAATGAAAAGTTAAGAGTGGGCCCAGGATTCTTTCTCTTTCTCTTTTTTCTTTCTTTCTTTCTTTCTTTCTTTCTTTCTTTCTTTCTTTTCTTTCTTTTGAGAGCTTCAAAAGAGCATCACCCTGCTTTCAATTTCTGCCTGAGGGAAGAGCTTCATTGTGTCAGACTGCAGTGCTCTGGGGAAATGTTTTTAAGAAACTGCCTATGAAGTTCTCCTTTGGGAGACTTACGATCATGGTAGCATACTAAAGGACCTTATCTTTAAACAGAACACCATTGTTTAAAAATGAGTAATCAAGCTCCTTTGAGGAGAAAGTGAATTTTTCCTATCATCACAATAGTCTTTTTTTGGAACTGAACAGGAAGTTTGATTCTAGACTTTTTCCTACTTTCTCCCTCTTTTCCATCAAAACACATCATTTTGTTGTACCTGTTCTTCTAAAGGGTGCCATGGCATCATAGGAGAAGAGGGATTAGAAAAATGAATGCTAGACTCTTCATTAACCTGTCAATGAGTTCCCACCTCTTTTGTTAAACACCTCTGTGATCCGAGTTAGCTACTTATTATTTTCATCAAGCTTTCTAATTGACAAGCATAACATGGAAATGTCAGACCTTGTGACCCTGTGAAGAAGGGATTTGAGGGGAAGGTAGACTATTGGTGGGACATGATTCATCAATACATTCAACCAGTCAACAATCAACCAACCAATCAATATTTACTGAATGTCTACTGTTTATACAGAAATGTTCAGGGCACTGGCTCAAGATCACAACTCTTTTGGTGAGACCCTGGAGTGCAAATGGATTAGAAGCTGAAGATATTTGTTATGGTATTAAGTTCAGGAAAAAGGAGAAATGAGAAAATCAATACTCAATCATTACTTAAAAGCTGGTTCACAGTGGTTGAGATCTCCCTGTAAAGATTCCATTCTAAGGCATCTCAAATGGGCCTATTTTAGAAAGAGGCATCTATTAATATAGTTGTTATGGTTTCTGGAAACAAACCTTCACATTTGTATGCTGGGTTTATATTTTGTGCCCAGGAAAGTTATTAACCTTCACGCACCACAGTTTCCTCATTTGTAATAGAATTGTTATACGGATTGTGGTGGATTGATAACTGGTGGTCAACTTGTAATACCAGCTGAACTGAATCAGTGTGGTGCTGAGCATGGATGGCCCATCTGAGGATTTTTGCCAAGATAAATAGGAGACCTGGAGAGGAAGAGTTTAGTGTTGGTTCTCCGTGATGTTGCTGGTTCTCCTGGAGGAGCTTGTAGAGCTTCTTTCCTGATATGAACTTGGCTGTATTCATTGTCAGAGGAGTTTGGGACCTTGTTGTCACTGAGAATGGCTGTAGTTCACTTTGGTGGAGCTCTGGTCCTTACTTTGAGCATCGATTCCTGGCTCCAGAGGAGAAGATGGAGTGCTGTTTAATCTCCAGGAGAAGCTTGTCGAGCTGGCTTCCTGATATGAACTCAGCTGTTCTCATGTCAAAGGAGCTTGGAACCTCATGGTTGCTGAGAATGGCTGTGGTCCTTTTTGGAGGAGCTCTGGTCCTTACTTTGAGCATCACTTCCTGACTCCAGTGCAGAACCCTCAACCTATTGGCACAGAGCCTTCCTACCACTGGCACAGACTTTCTAGCTTCCACTGCTGACCTTTGGGCCTTCCCAGTGCAGATCGGTGAAGCAGACTTGCATGGATCATTGTCGTGGGCTCTAGGCCTCCAACCAGACTCATGGGAAGCATTGTCCTGGGCTCTAGAGGTCTTCAGACGGACTCATACAGGACATTGCTGTGGGATCCAGGCCTTTGGTTTGATTCCTTGGGTCGTAGTGTGTGGACAGATTTCTGCACTTCTTGTATTTAATTCTTTGGGTGACTATTATAAAATAATTCTGTAAATTTTGTGTCCTGTATTGTCTTGTTCCCCCTGCAAACCCTGACTACAACATGGATTACACAAGATAATACATTTAAAATGCTTAGAAATAGACCTGATACATACTCAAGTCTCCACAAAGTTTTGCCCAATGTCTGCAATACTTACGAGGTTTGGAGGCCTCTGTGCTGGTGATCAGGTTGTGGAGCTTAGAAGCCAGGTCTCTGTGAAGAAAAACATACTTGCTCTTGAGGTCACACGACTGGGACTGAGGCCAGGCTCTGGCGGCAGCCACTTATCAACTGAGTGACCTTGAGCAAATCACAAATCACTTAACCTCTCAGGGCTCCCATTTCCTCTTCTGTAAAACAAAGATTAAAAGCTCTCTCTTGTTTACTTTGCACTTGGTTGCAAGAATAAAATGAAGTAGGTTAAGTGAAAGCCTTGTGTAGGAATTGTAAATGACTCGTTTCATCCTGCCTTTGAGGGGACTTCAGAGCCAATGCTCCTCCTTTGCATTGGAGCAAGAGTTGGAAGCTGCCAGGTGGCAGGAGTTGACAGTGACTAGACTAAGCAGAGGTAAAGAGTCGAGAGAAATACAGCTGCCAGGAGCACTGTTCACTTTTCCTTCCTTCTTCCCTCACACCCTTCCTTTATTCCTTTTTGACTCACCACTCTTTCTCTTCTCTTAATTATTTTTATTTTTTGAATATCCAAGTAATTCTTTTTTTTTTTTTTTTCTTTTTGGCGGCACCTGGGATTGAACTCACAACCTTGTATCTGTCAGACAGGCGCTTAAGTCACTGAGCCAAACTCCCAGCCTATCCAAGTAATTCTTATAGATGCCTCAAGGATGTACATCTTCTCCCATTCTCACCTTCCACTGGCTATCTATCCCAGCCTCTCCTGTGGACTCCCTCCAGCTTTGTTCCCAGTCTGGAACACTCTGGATGTCCCCCTCTCTGTCCTGCAACTCCCATGCCATGAGGATAGCAATTCAAGGCACACTCAGGAGCAGCACCATTTGTAGCCAAGGGAGTGGGAGTTGGTAGATGAATACTGTGCCCTCCTAATCCTTGGGTGGACAGTTCTGAAGAGGATCCTTCATTTATCCCGAGAAGGTCTCAGTAGGCCAGAGTGTTGGCTGCCTGCAGAAGGGACCAGCTTGATAGCATATCTTCCGATGGCTTCTCTTTCTGGTTTGATGTTCTGGTTTACCTCATGAAATAAAGTAAGCAGTTTTTTGGTTGAAGATATGAGGTATGACCAAAAATTTGGTAATGGTGTAAATAAAAATTATTACAATAATGACACATTGCTATTAGTCCCCTTCAAAATACTTGCCCTCCTTTCAAACACACTTATCTCATTCTTCTTGGTACTTTCTGAAGCAGATCTGACAGTCCTCTTTCATGAGTGTCTTTAGCTACGCTGTCATGGCTACCTCAGTTTCCTGAATTGGTTCAAAATATTTATCCTTCATGTCATTTTGACTTTAGGGAAAAGCTGAAAGTTACATGGTGCTACCTCCAGTCAATAAGTTGGATGAGGACACACCATAATATTTTTATGAATCTGTCTTTCTGTTTGATGGCACTTGGCAATAACATTCATTGTAGTTTTTGATTACACCTCATAAAGACACTCATGAAATAAGACTTCTAGAACTGCTTTAGAAGGTGAATAGAAAAGTGTGCTAAGCATGTTTGAAGTAAGGAGGAGTATTTCAAGGGAGAGTAATGGCAATGTCTTTTACTGTAATAAATTTTTAAAATTAAACATGCATGATATATTTTAATCATTTCTTATATGTCTTCCCAACTATGTGGTGGCCACCATCACTGAACAGGCAAAATTAACAGCAGGAGAAAGAAATCCTAGGTTGTGTCAATTTATCTGCATATAATTCAGGAAATGAAAAAATTCCCAAATAGGTATTTTATTTGAAAATGTAGATATAAGGAAATACCAAACTCTTTACCTGAAACCAAACTGGTATTTCCAAAGTAGGAAGTGGTGGTGTGGTAGACAGCTTTTAATGTGTTGTCCAATGATTTTACCTCTTGATAGTCATACCCTTGTGTAACCCCCTCCACTTGAGTGTAGGCTGGACCCAGTGATTCTGATGAATAGAATGGAATATTGCTTCTAATTTGAATTACAAAAAGACTATGGCTTCCCTCATGGATATTCTCTGTTGCTTTCTCACTTATTCACATTCATAAAAGCCAGCTGCCATGTTGTGTGCTCCCCTGTGGAGGGTTCCACCTTGCATGAAGTGGTGGCAGCCTCCAGCTAACAGCCAGTGAGGAGCTGAAACTTGGGTTCTGCGACCCGCAGCCCATGAAGAACTATATCGTCCCAGCAACTGTCAAGCTGAACCCGAAATCAGATCCTTCTCTTCATTAGTTATCTTTAAATGAGACTGTAGGCCCCTCTGACACTTTAATTTCAGCTTTGTTATAGACCCTGAGCCCAGGAACCCAGCTAGGTCAGACCTGCATCCCCAACCCACAGATCCTCTGAGATGATAGTTGTTGCTGCAAAACAACAGATAACTAACACATCTGATGATCTAACCATCACTCAGGGGTTTTTAATCCTTCCAACTGCTGCTTACCGACAACACCATCCTAGCCTCAGCACGGGCCATGCCCACTGGCCAAAGCAATGACCATTGGCCTTCAAATTTGCCTAATGACTGTAATCGTCCCCAAGAACTTAAAATACTGGTACCTAATTCTCATGTAACTTCTCCAGAGAGTCTTAGATAATCGGTTTGGTTTTCAGTCTGGACGTGAGTGTTTATAAAGCTTCCTAGGAGATTCTAACTGGTAGTAGAGTTTGATAATTGTCAATACAGACAATAGCTCCTTCTCTTAGTTTCCGCTTTCCACAGCTAAACCAAGCTCAAATTTTCAAAATACTGTGCTGTTGGTCCTCAGGATTCATAGTTTCTGTGTTTGTCAACTCACCTGCTTGGTAAAATTTATCTGTAACCTCAAAATCAGTATTGTACATGCAAGGGTTCTAAACTTATTCATGGACATGCGTAGAGTGGCAAAAAAACTTGAGTCACTTGACATACACTTCCAGCTGAGGCTGAAGAAGGTAACACTCAGTTTTCTTATTTCAAATCCCATTCTGTGAGTGCTTTCTACATGATCTAGTTAGTGTCACTTTTTTTTTTTTGATGATTTTTGTTGTTGTTCTTGTTTTTCTTTTCAAACTGGCCCTCAGACATAGTATGAAAGAGCTGCCCAGTGCTCCTGAGTAAAAGGAAACTGTGTCTTCCAGGCACAGAAGCTTAGTTCAGGCACAAGTTATGGTGCTGCTGGCAGTCTGCTGGCAGTGAGCTCTGTGTCAATGAATAAACATGGTTTAAATAAGAACACACTAACAACAAGGCTGTGTATTGATGGATGGATGAAAATGTGACCAGAGGTTGACAAGAACCTACCCTCTATTTCCCTCAGGAGCAAAGGTTCAGTGTTTGCTAATTCAGTGTTCTTGGCAACTTTAGAGAACATAACTGCTGTGAATAACAAGAATCAACTGTACTTTGTTTCATAAATGGGAAGGAAGGGGTATAAATACAGAAAATTCAAAATGCATAAAACAAATTAAACTTGAGAAGTATTGGCATGTACTGACTATTTACTTAGAAATGTAACCTGTATCCTTTAAATGGCTGGCAAAAGTTCACAGATGTTTTCCCTGGTCTCCTATTATTTTGCTTCTTTTATAATTTGGGAAATATTTTGACAGTTGGTCAAAACCAAGAGAAACCAGAAATTCTCTCTGAAGTCCACTTTCAGCCTTCCATCTGATAATTTTGTTCCGCTTTTGTAGGGAAATATCATAATAAAGAAATGTACACAAATTCATACCATTTGATAAATTTTTACACAAATATACAGCCATGAAATGATCACCAAAGAGGCACATGTATAGGAAAAGAATGGTTACTTCCACACACCGTGGTGAAAAATAATATTGATATTATATAATTAGCTAAATCTTTAAAAACTATCACTTCAGGAATAAAAGTTTTGAACAAGGTAGTATTTCTTATCACTGGGCAAATATTTATGGATAGTCACTTTAACAAAATTTATTTAAGTCAGTGCCTTCTAAATACTTTTTTGGCTTACAAATATTTCAATAATATCTCGAGGAATCAGATGTGCCCAGTGTGTGTTTCCCACAAGGTATAGCAACGTTTGTGAGATGATTTTTCACTCATACCTGTCTTCTGCAGATTTTATAGCTTGCTTTATTTCTGAGAAAAATGTCTCAACAAAGTAGTTTGTGATTATGAATGTGAGAAACATCTTCCAGGTAGTTTTTGTTTTGGTAGTGCATAATTTGTTTTAAAAGAGAGAGTTTTGGATAATTGCATTATGGAGTTTTTGCTATACAAAGACCTTGAGCAGCCCTGGCTTTATTCATTGGAAGATCTGCCTCTCAAGGCAAAATAACCTGTTTTGTCGCCCCTGGACTTTTTTGTCCTACACAATGTTTACAGTTACAGAGTTGCCCTAGCTACAAAAAAACAAATTGAAGAAGTACTCATCACTGATACGAAGGAAGTTGAGGTCATCTCCACTTTGACTAATAAAGGATGAAAGGTACAGCTCATTGCTAAGAGGGAGTTAGGAATAGGGAGGGTTACCGTGATGATGACCCATTATCATAATGATGGAAAAAAGAGAGTTATTTGGCTTAAAATGAAATATTATTCTTAAAAGGAAAGAAGGCAAAAGAAAAGGAGAAAAACATTATGCACATCAAGAGAAAGAAAATGGAAAAGGAAGCCAGTGATAGTGTTTGAAGGCCTGTTGAGCAGGATATAGAGATTTGGTCTTTAAAATGATTGGCAATAAGCCAGAAACCAAAACCAGTTGCTGTGATGATCAGTGACTGAACGTGACATGGTGTCCTGAAACTGGATGAGAAATTGCTTGGTGTGTTTCCCACATCTATATTAGGGGCTTTAACAATTTTGTTGGAATTGGGTTTGAGTGTGTGTGTGAGTGTGTGTGTGTGCGTTTGACCACACATGTGCTTGCTTCTATCTTGTGGCTTCCTGGAGATGTGATAAAGCATAGACCACCAATGAAAAATAAGATCTCCTGATTCTCAAGGTCGGAGGCTTCATATTCTTCATCATTTCTTAGGTGCAAAATGTCTGGCCTCCTTGCCTTCCAAATCTTAAAAGTAAAGTGAAAGCAATAGATTCTCATGGCCTCGTTTTGGGTGTTCTTCTTCTCCCCAGAGCCACTGAGGAGTGATAAGCAGGTGCGAGAAACAGTCACCAGAGGGGTCCGGTGTAGATGGACAAGGCTACAAGCAAGTCTCTGGATCTTGGGATGGGAAGGTGGAGTGTCCTTGTGAGCATGGGACTGCAGGAAAGAGGTTGACTGGTTGACAGCTCAGTCACCACTCAAAAATCAGAGGCTGGTGCTACCTTAAGGAGCAATGTTAGCAACAGGGTGTCTGCAATCCAGATGAGAATGTATTGTGAGCTCAGTGGAAAGGCAAGCAAGAACGCATGAATCTCAGAGAAAAGCCCTTTATCCTTGAGGAAACCATCTCAGATACAACTAAATACTAGGTCATGGTAAGGAGGGGATCTGAATTCATCACCCATCATCATCCTCATAATCCTGTCTAGCACCCTGAAGTGTGTCTGGGCTTCTGCCTGTCCCCTCCCACGTGTCTCATGCCAACCGCTAGCAAAGCCTGTCTGAGTAGCCAGTGACAGTGCCCTGAGTCATGCTTCTGCAGAGAGATTCCTTAAACCTCAAAGAAATTCAGAAGTCCAGTCATCCTGAACCAGTCTTCCCTCAGGGGAGGACAGAATGTGTGTTTGTGGATTAATTTGTGTGATGGCGACAGTCAAGGGGGCACAGTTGTTATTGTGCTTAGTGCAGAGCTTCCCAAATGTTCTGGAAAACTAGGGTGAGGAAGAGGAAGAAGGAGGAAAAAGGGGAGGGCCTCTCAGACTCTCCCGGATGTCTGATGACTGGCAGGTATCTGTCAATCTAAATTATGAACAGAGATTCTCCAAAAATAAAGTTTAGCCTGGAGTCACAATAAATGGGAATAAGTATGCATAAACTATGAATGTACTCAAGGAGGTTGAGGCAAGGTAAAGTTTTTAAAGGCAGAATGAGGAGAATTATATAAATTATTTTAAAATAATTATTCTTGGGCATAAGGATCAATAACAAGGGTGGAATCAGCCCAAGGTGGGAGAAGTAGTTGCTGGACAGATGTCCTGTGGAATTGCTCCTTGTGTAAAACAGTAGTGGCTCTTAGGCAAGGTTGTGGCTCTGGCAGAGTCTCTGATACTTCCTGTTATTAGGCATGCATAAGAACCCCTCCTTTATAATTCCCTGGTTTTATTTATTTTTTGTTAGGATTTTATACAAGTGATTCCATTTTGATTTTGACTATTTTCACATGTTTGAAAAGATTCTCCAGCAGCTTGATTAAAAGAAGAAGAAAAGAACAAGGAGGAGAGGAAGAAGATAAGAAGGAGGAGGAGGGAGACTCATTCATAGACAGAAATTATTGAAGAAACTGTCCAGTCATAATCATCACCAAAGGCAAAAACAAAAATGAAATAATTATTAATTTAGCATTCATCCTTGGGCTAGGACTCTGTTCCATGCCTTTATATGTTTTCCCATTAAATACAGCAATCCTATAGTTGGGCGGAGTTGATGCCTTGTATTTTTTAGAACATAACACTTTTCTACATTTCCTGCCCTGGCTCCTCTTATTTCCACCTGGGAGTCATTAGATGTTGGCTGGAGCTGGGGTGATACAGATTGCTCTTCTGGGCTACCCCCAAACTTCTAAGCAACCTCTATGTCCTGCTTTTTCTCCTGATGGCTGGCTTAGTGAGAGGATTCCAGTGGAACCCAAAAGTATGCAGAGCCATGGGTAGGGAGGAAAGTGCATTACCAACCTGGAAGGCCACCCAAGAGAACTATATTACTAGAAAGTCATATTCAACTTCACGTGAGGGAGGAATAAGCATTTTGGTGCACTGAGTTACTAAGATTTAACATTATTTGTAATAGCATCAAATACCTATTTGAATACAGTAAGTGTTAGATGTATTTGGCATATGACCGAAATGGTATAGAAAGAATAAGTGCTTAAACTTAAAACAGTGCTTAAACTCACATTTGTCCCATTTTAGAGTTCATGCCATTTTGAAGTCCCTCAGCTACTATATGTGAGATTCTTTCATTAGCATTCAGTGGTAAGCAACAGGACCATAGTGAATTTGGTCTAGGGCCCACTGCCCCCAGGATCCATTGTTTGTGAGTTCAGCTGGCAGTAGTCTGAGACCATGAAAAGGACAAGTAACAGTGCCCTTTTGCTGCCAACCTGGGCCATTATTTCTGGACGTTTTTATTCCTTTACAGAAATACTCCAGTAGGGAAGGATATTGAGGACTGAGTTGGAGGAAACAACTCCTTGAGGGACAGAGATGTGGGGGAACTAGAGAATGTCTGATTGCAACTGCTTAAGTGATTTTGAGGAAGGGAGCATAAAGATGGAATGGAAGTCATCTGGGGGCATTGCCCTCTCAACTGAGCACATGGTCTGTACCAAGACAGCATTTGGAGGCCTGCACTGAACAATATTCTCAAGATTTGAGTGCTTGCTGTGTGTCAGACACAGTGGTAGGGAGCGCACTGCAGGACCTCTGAGTTTTGCTTGAGTGACCAGGGAAGTAAGCCAGCAATTACAGTGCAATGCTATGAATGCTGTTCAAGCTGCCTTTGAAGCCCTCACTGAGGAATGATACTCTGTTGGACCCTGGGGTTTGGGAAGTCCTCCTGAGGTCCCAGAGGTATCCCAGGAACCATGGGGGCTCTTTATCCTGCTGAGAGCAGAGTGTGTTAGGGAGGACAGTGAGAGACAGAGTGGAGGAGTGAGGATGACAGGGTGTAGCACTGTGTTAGGGCATTGAGGATCATAGCCCACTGGAGGCTTGCTAGCAGGGATGATGTGATCTGGGTTGTATTTTAGAGAGACCCCTGTGGCTGCTGTGTGGGAATGGAATGGTGGTGTCAAGACTGCAGGCTTGCAGAGATTGTTAACGTCATGCAGTTGTGGAGCACTGTGAACTGGGGAAGAGGACAAAGGGAGAGATGTGGGTAGAATTGCTTCACCCACATCTCTGCTAAGAAAGCATCCTATAGGGCCTAGCCTGGGCATGGGCCTGACTGAGGCTGCTCTTCTCAACTCTTTATCTCTTTCAACCTTTGTGACATGGAAGGGGACAGTCTGGACTGTTCCCTTTAGATAGGCATCCACACACACGTGAAGTCATGTCTCGGAAGATCCCTAAGAAATCAAAGGAAGAGTACCTGCTGGGCTGGATGCTGAGGTCTCGGGAAGTCTCTGGTCCCGGGTCGGGGTTCTGGCACACATAGGTGACTGTTGCTCTGGCTTTGGGAGTACGATTCTGACACTGGCTGGAGGGCTCGGCCACTAGAGCCCTTTGCACCACAGAGCTGCCTCAGGACTGCTGAGCCTCTTGAAAATGGTGGGAAGAATGAGGGTGTGGGAAGGGGGAAGGGGAAAGGAGACTTCTGACCCATGTGGAACATGGCTGTGAGCACCTCATCTTCAGTGTTAAACAATCTTCATCCACTCCTGAGGCTGCCCTGGGCCAGCAGTATCCTTCTTGGGAAGAAGCCCTGACAGATTTACAAACAAGGGGCCAAGACTCGACCACAAACTGCTACAGAATTACAATGCCTTGGGTTTGCTGGGGGCCTAAAATTGCTTACAACTAAGTCTTCAGATGTCCTTCTGGACTCTGCTGTCTGAGGCCCAGCAGACAATTCCCATGACACAGTGTTCTCAACATCCCATCTCAGCGCCCTCCAACTATCTGTTATTTCTGGCGTTTTCACTTGGCAGGACACCTCTGGGATGTTGCTCCGATGAGAGGCACTTCAGACCTCGCTCGTGACAACAGCATTTTGCTGACTCAGGGAAGCTGGAGCTATGACCTTCCAACCTGTGTCTAGACCAGGGCAGTGACTGAAAAAATTTCTGCCATCGGCAGGTCTGAGGGCAGCCCTGACTGAGCAGTTGACCCTGCTAACTTCAATTCCAGCTCTGTCTGGATTTGTTGAACTAGGAACATACAACCAGCCAAATCTCACTTACCCTTGTTTAACAGGGTGCTGGAAATTGTATGAAAAAAAAAAAAGAAATAAAAAGAGAAATAAAAAATAGTGTCATTGAGATTGAATTTCTTGCTCCAGCAACCTTTTTAGGTTTTCAGTTGCCCTCAACTTTTTATTAGGAAATGTTAGGGATTTATAAAAGGAAATATAATATGGTAACGAGCCACTACTACCATCATGATACACCATCATCATAGACCATTATCTATTCAGAACAAGTCCTATTTTATCTATGTTTTTTAATCCCCCTATACTATTTTTAAGCAAATCCCAACTTCATATCTTTTCTTAAAGATAGCAGTCTGGGGCCATGAAGGTGGCAATGACAATATTCTTCTGCTGCCACATGAAGCATTATCTTTCCAGGGCATTGTTGTTCCTTTACAGAAACATTCTGGTAGGCAGAAAGTTTGAGAAGTGAGTTGGATGATACGTCTCTTCAAGGGATAGAGATCTAGGGAGTGACTCTTTAAAAATTCAGTATGTCATCCTGATCAAAGCATTTTGTTCAAATTACTGGATAGGGAGGAATTAAGATTTTTTTTCCTACGTCTATTGAAGTTTGAAAAGAAGGAGGAGATATAGACATTGGCAGTTCATATTCAAAAATTGCACAAGAATACTCTCTAAATTGAGACTGGCATCTGAAATACTCTCATCTATTCTTTTCTTGTTGTTATAAGGAATTTGTATTTGTATTTGGATGGGGGAACAATGAGAGGAAAGTTTTGTGTATCAGTTTCTAGGGTGGAGATGGAGAGTGGTAGGCAGCTGATCCTCCCCTGGAGATACATATATTTTCTCAACTGCACATGTTACATTTTCCAAAATAGACCACATGCTAGCTCACAGAACATGCTTAAATAAATGCAAATGAATTGAAATTATCTCATTCACATTATCAAATTATGCTGTGCATTATCAGACCATACTGCAATGAAACTGGAAATCAATGGCAAAAAAAACCTCAGGAACTTCGTAAACACATTGAAATTAATTAACACCCTCCTGAACAACCAATAGATCACAGATGAAATTAAAGAAGAAATTAGACAGTTTCTACAATTGAATGATAATGCTGATGCAACATACAGAAACTTATGGGACACAATGAAATCAGTCCTACAAGGGAAATTTATAGCAATGAATATATGACAGTGGGTGATACTGGGGATTGAACCCAGGGCTTTTGTACTGAGTTATATTCCCAGTCAGTTTTATTTTTATTTTTATTTCTAGACAAGAGTCTTGCTTAGCTGCCCAGGCTGGACTAAAACTTTCAATCCCCTTTCCTTAGCCTCACAAACCACCAGAATAATAGATGTGTGCCACCATGCCTAGCCCCATAAATGATTTTTTGTTTGTTTGTTTGTTTTTGAGACAAATTTCACTATGTAGCCCAGGCTGACCTTGAACTTGAGGTGATTCTCCTGCTTCAGCATCCTGAGTGCTGGGAATACAGATGTGCACTGCCATGCCTGGCTCCCCAAAAAGATTTTTGAATTCAATGTGAAAGAGTTGCAGGTAGAAGCTCAAGAAGCTAAACAGTGAGGGATGCATGAGACCCTGAGGGTGAGACAACAGGTACACCAACGTGGCCCCCAGAGGTTTGGGTTTTGAGAATCTCGAGAGACTAGAGACTGTGATTTTTTGACACCAATGGGATTGGCCATGGAAAGGGGCAACAAAGGAGCAAAAGAACAAAAATATTGCCTGAACTTTGCTGGTAGGAACTGACATACTGATTTAAAAACACCTTTAAGATATTTCTGAGATACACTTTCTTTAGAACAAATGAGGTAAATTAGGTTGCTTTCCAGCCCCGAGAACTAACTATGCTGAACTTGGATCCAGAGTAGAGATAAAATCAGGTGGAGCCAGAACAAAGGTGTGGTGATTGTGGTCAGGATCTACTGGCAGGCATCCTTCCTGGCTTTCCATCCTCCCTGTGCTATTTTGAACTCCTTGAATTTAGAAAGCTAATAAATGTTTTCTAATTTGTAAAATAGAAGGCCCTCCCTAGAAAGTGTTCATGGAGGACTAAATATTTAGTTCATATAAAATGCTTAAAACAATTCCTTTCCCATGTTTAGGGACATAATATGCTAGATACTATTATTCTTACTGTTATCACTGGTGGTCCAGTGGTGATGATGTAGAATGGAAGTGTGGTCCACTGGGTAAAGTCAAGCATTCTAAGCAATGGTACTAGGCAATGCTTGATTACTATTTGTTCCCCATATGTACTTCTCCCCTTTACAACCTTTCCGTTTCCCAGGACTCACTTCTGGCTGCCTCTTGAGGCTCTAAACCTTTCCCAACGGCATCCTGGGAAGTGACATTCTCTACTGAGCATCTCAGGGTGCACTGTCAGCACAACTTCACCCTCTCCTGAATGCTCAAGTCCCTTGTGCTATTGGTTGACATGATCCCATTGCACAATGCTATGCCTTCAAGGGCCCATGTTACCCATGTGGCAGGATTATAATTCTTGAAATCATCAGCTCCATCTTATTTAACTACCCCTGAGTAAGATGGTCCCTTACTGGTTGTTGGGGATTCAATGTGAGAAAGACACAGCCAGTTCTAAAGGTCCGGGTGGAGAAATTGATAAGTAAACAGATAACATGCAAGGTAATTAGACCATAATCAGATATTACCAAAGTTCTCTGGGAACCCCCAGGGAGTGAGCTGTTAATTTATTTTCATTCTATTCACTAGGCACACTATCATATACCAACAGATGCTCAAGAAACCAAACCAAAGCAAAACATAGCTGAATAGAAGAAACAATTAACCCAAAGTATACTTAATCAGATTCTCTCTTGACTTCTGTGCATTGTGACCTCATCTAGCGCTTCATTCAAGATTTATAGCCCTGATTGTTGCTGGACTGGAACAGGCAGACCCCAGTCTCTCCCCATGAGTCAGCGCCTTTTGTAGACCAGGGGTAGAGAGAACAAGGCCACACCAGCAAGTAAGCTGAGTCTGGGAACCAGTGCCTGGGTAGGCTGCTGCTGGACTGTAACAGCCAGACCCCAGCCCCTTCTGGAGTGAGGGTTGGCAAACTAGAAGCAACAATCCCCCCTCACCCCCAGCTGTAAGCGAAACACAGGCTGTGATGATAGCTATCGAGGTGAAATGCAATTGGATGTCTGTAGAGCTTTGTTGTTTCACTAACATTGCAAGTCTAGGGTCAGTGGTCTGATCATAGGTTCACAGGATGGTGGTACACAGTGTGACATCTAGGGAGGATCTCTTCCTGAGGCTTGCAGCCATTGTTGATTCCCTATTGTCTCGTTTTGGAAGTCCTATACCATTTTCATTGTTTTGTTGGGTTGGATTTTATTCTTTTTTGTTTTTGATTATGTCAAATCCAATAGCAGGAGCAGCTATTTAAAAGATAGCAAGATATATTATGGTAGCAATTTTGGATTTACTATTGGCTTGTTTTGTAGTTCTTTATTGCATTCATTGTTTTGTTTTTATTGTTTCTATTCTGTTCTGTTTGATTTTTACTATGTAAAAAGTTATCTGCAGCTGTTTTGAGGACATCAAAAGGCATTATGGTAAATATTGTTGATTTTTGAATGTTTTGAAGTCTTATATCTCTTACACTGGTTTGTTTTGATTGGTTTTATTCTGTTTTATCCTCTTTAAAACAAAAAAAAAAATCAGACCTTCCAAATTCAAAGTCCCAATTCAAAAATGGTCCTCTCAAATGCATATACTTCTCAGATGAAGTACAAATGGCAAATAAATATATCAGAAAATGTTCAACAACAACAACAACAAGAAAAAGATTTATAGCCCTGAGAACAGTCTACTTGGCATTCTTTTTCCAGGTCTGGACCAAGAACAATCCTATTGTTAATGAGTTTGTGAGTGCTGGGGACTCCTTCCAGAGAATCTTTTTAGGTTCTTTTTGTTCTGAACAAAGAATTGGACAAAACAAGTTGAAAAGGTAGTGAGGCTTTACATTTATTAAAGGCAGAAATAGAAATATGCTCTCCTGAGTGTATGGGGACCAATTTAAAATAGAAAAACAAGTACAATCCACAGAGTATGAGTAGACCACTGTGAAAGACGGAGCCCAGTGGCTCCAAGCTTAATGGCTGTAATCTTTTTCATCTTTAACTCCTCAGACTGATGTCAGATCTAGATTGTCCTATCAAAAATCTGCTTGAGTTCTCATGAGAAGAATTGAAGATAGCACTTTCTGATTGGCTCCAGGTGCAGGGCTTGGGTGCATGTCTCCTGAATCTCCACAATTGACAGGTCACACCCACTAGCCCAGCTGACTGGCCATGCCCTAATCTCCTGCCTCACTGTAAAGCAGTGGTGGCAAACCTATGGCATGAGTGCTCCAGGCTGTTTGTATCATTGAAAGTTCTGAAAGGTTTGCCATCACTGTTGTAGAGGGAGCAGATATGATGAATTTTGAATATAGGATGTGGTCTGTATTTTTTCCACTCTTCCCCCTGCATTTCTGGGTCTGTCTTAACTGGGAAGAAAGGAACATCATACTTGTCTAGTTGGACTAGTCCTAAGATGTCTTGTCTTGGAGCATAGAAGATATTCTTCAGCATTACTGATGTGAGGACCTCCTGATTAGTTGAGAGTTGCTCGCTATGATGTAAATGACAAGGATGGGAAGGCAGGGGAATAGTGAAAATAAATCAATCATGTCCTGTCTTCCATCCCTTCTAAGAAATCAGTCCTATCTGGCCAAGACGGGAGAAGAGTAAGGTTAGAGTTAGGATAGTCAGTAAGCAAATCTCAACAAGGTGTTTTTGAAACTTTAGTCACTGTTAAACATTTTCTTTTATGGACATTGCATTTCCATTTCTGTAGTTATAACAAAACACCAGTGACTGAGTACTTTATAAAGAAAGGAGGATTATATAGCTCAGGATTTTGGAGGCTGAAAGTCTAGGGTCAGGCTTCCGTGTCTGTCTAGCCCCTTGTGAGGACCCCTTTGCCTGCATCACAATGTCGCAGAGAAGCAAGAAGGGAAATTGCCACCTGTGGAAGAGGTCGACTGCAAGGGGTAGTTTCAACTTACAATGACTCATACTCAAGAGAACAAACTGGGGTTCTTTGAGAACTACATTAATCCTCTCTGAGCACAGTGTCCCCAGCGATGTAATTCCTTTCTTCAAGGCCCCACATCTCAGTTTCTACCATCTCTCAACTTTACCATATGGAGGCCCAAGTTTCCACCACTGGGGAACACTTGAACCATATCCAAACCACAGCAACCATGTTATATCCATGATCTTTATGATCTTGATCCCAGTCCATGAAACTCCATCCCCTGAACTTATCTGAACTTAGTGATTATGCCACTTATTTGTCATGTGGCATGTTGTTATTTTAAAGGTACTAGTAATAACCTATGTTTATAAAGAACATGCTATGTACTAGGCTCTTTACAAATAATACTTAATTTTGACAACAAGGCTCAGAGGCAAGAACTGTTATTATCCCTATTTTATAGGTGAGGAAATCAGTGCATTAAGAGATAGTATATAACTTGCCCAAAGCTATGCAGCTGGTAGCAAGCAGTGGAGCTGGACCTTGGGCTCTCGTCAGTCATGAACTAGCAACCTTGGCTTTCTTATCTCTGGGAACTCTAGCATAAGCACTTTGAGAGCCAATGTTATGATTCAGTTTTTCTGCTGTGCTCAACACAGCCACTGATTGATTGCCTACTTGATCCTCAGGATTATTTTAAACAAAATAGAATATGTTTCTTTTAAGGTGTCCAAATCCCTTAGAAGATCATTTCCAACTTGTTTCCAAAGAATCTCTGAGCAATAACAATCTACTACTTCCCAATCTTGTGGTCATCTCCCCTCTCCAGGTGTCCCACACTGACCTTTTCTTAACATAGACACACACATGCACACATACACACCCCTAAAAGCTAAGAGTAAGAGAAACAGAGGCGCACATATTTCAAACAAGAACAAACTGACTGAATCAAAATTTCACAAAAAACGTTGAATTCAGTTTTAGTTGGGGGCAGTGGAGAGACTGAATCCTTGAAGCCCTGCCTGTTTTGGTTATGGGTCATTGTTTAAATATTCTTTGCATTTCTCCCTGCCCCCCAAGACCACAATTAAATTAGAAGATGGCTGAAAGGACATGTTATTTATGTATTTGGGCCTCCTGATTATCCTTGGCTGCCTGCAGCTTTTTTGAGCCACCAAGGAAGGTGTGCTTTATATAGCACCAGAGGGTATGTGTGAAATGTTCTTTGAATAATGACTGCAAGGTGCTCAGAGAAGACTTGACTTTATTTAGACATTTAGTTTCTTCACAGTTTCCTCCCTGAGAGAACTCTTGGCTTCATCTCCAGACAGCATGTGTGTGGTAAGAAAAAAGGGGTCTGGACGGGGGAAGGAGGATTGATTGTAGGATCAGGGAATAATAGATTTTTATTATGAGAGAGATTGCATCATTCATACTTGAAATTCCCATGTGATGCAGTTTGATTAAATGTTTATATAGTCCAGGTTACCCTCAGCTACCCAGAGCATTAATGCTCCCCAGGCATTATACTTCTTAAGGAAGAGGGAAAGTTATCCAAGCCACTTGATCAAAGATAAAAGTTCAGAGATGGCACTGATAGATGCATTCTTGCAAGAAGAGTTAATACCCTAAAATATTTGCTCACATATTATCTTCAATTTATGAAACAATACATTAAGCCCTGCCTATAGAGAGGAGATCCACAAAAAATCTGTTCACTTAAAAATATGGGCCTACATAAAGCTGAATTATGGCTCAGAATGAGTCTCCTCCATAATGAACACTTGGGAGATAATCACAGTTTGTATCATCTGCAATTTATCTGGGCCTAAATGCACAGAAACAAGTGATAATCTTGAGTTTTCAACTGCCACATCTTCCACAGTCTCTCCTATTCAGAGATGAAGATTTCATTTCAGATGCCTTTATCGTTTATAAATCACAAAATAAATAGACAACTGGCAGTTCTACCTTGCTGTTCCCAGAGAGTGTGCTCCTTGTTTTAAAATCAATTCAGTAAATATTTGGGGGCATTTTCTGTGTTCTGGATGCTCCATCTGGGGCAATTGGGAATTTGAAGATAAACAGGACTCAATATACCTGAGCTCAAGGCCCTTAGGAACAGCCCACTTGATGTAAGATCTCCTGAGAGAATGTGACCTCTGGTGATGGTGTAGAGGACTCAGTAGACAATGGCCATCCCAGTAAACATGCAGGAAAGTGTGTGCTCTTCCTGTGATCTGTGGAAGCCTGAGAGTGTGAAGGCAGTCTCTGTCTTGGGTTTTGGTGGAGCAGTAGCCTTGCTCCACAGATAGATTTCAGAGGACAGGGTTTTCTTTCCCATGATGGAAGAGGCTCGGGGCCCCAGTCATGAGCAGGGACAAGAGTAGAAACCCAACATTCAGGATAACTTAAGAGTGGCCAGTGTCTAGCTCTGTCCAGCTTTTGGGATGCCTCAGCTCATTTTCCTCTGAAGTCAGAACTAAGAAGAAGGATGCAAGGGGTAGTGGTGAGATTGATTCTGGAGTATCATCTTCACCCCAGACAGCTGGTGCTGGCTTCTCTAGGAGGTGCATTTGCACATTGGCAGGCTCTCTGGTGTCCCTATTCCTCACCCCAAGGTCCTCAACACTGCAGCATTTCCTGATGGGCTGATGTCCTCTCCTTCCATTCCTTGTGCTTTAAGTCAAATCCTCTATGTCAGTGGCAGCTGCCTGAGCTGCTTCCTTTCCAGATGACCCTGACCCCTTCTGCAGTAACTATTGAGTACACTGGACACTCAAGAGACTCTGAGAAGCCAAAAGACAGAAGAGCCATTAGGCTGATGCTGGCTGGGTGTCCTGATTCTGCTGGGAGACTCCAGGTCCCAAAGGACCCAACTTCCAGGGTCACGATGTGTCCAGTAACCTCCAACACAGCATCCAGGACAGGCCAGACACCCCGCCACACACACACTCTTCACCAGCTATCAGATCACTAGGGCATGTTGAGATCCTCTTCCTTAGCCTGTAGTCAGAGTATAAGACAGGGAAATGAACTCCCTCTGGGGTGTCCACCCCAGACTCTCTCCCAAGAGAAAAGGTGTTGTAAAACATCTCATGAAACACCTGAATGACTGCATGGGTACTGAGTTAGGTGACTAAAAAGCTCAGGGAAGGAGAGGCCCCTACAAACTGGAATTCCCTTCTGAGATGTGAGGTTGACTTTGCTCCTGAATTGTAACAAGATGATCTCTACCTTCGCAAGAAATTGCCTTTGTTCTATTGTTTGACGGCTGTTCCACAACTCTAAGATCTATGTGCCCACAGCTTCCCTTGATCCAGAAAACAGGACACGCCAAGGAGATGAAAAACTTGGCTGAGCTGAGCTCCAGGGGAAATCCTGGTCATTAAAGAGAAAATGTCCCTCCGGAAAGACGCTGAGTTCCTCATAACGCGAAAACCTTCTTTGAAGAGAGATTTTTAATTGGGTACAATGTTAAGGCACAGGGCCTGGAGCCAGAAATACCTGGGTTTCTACTGTGGGCTTCCATAGCTGGGCAGCCCAGCAGAAGCCCACAGGTATGTGCAGCAGGGCGGGCACTTGTAGCCCCTGAGGAAGGGCTTCTTAATTATCAGCTGCCTTGTGAAGAAAGTAGAGGGCTTCCTGTCACTAAAGATGTTCTGGTAGAGACTGCATAATCACATAGTCAGTCCTCCACGGTGTCAGAATCTTTAACCTCTAAGACCTATTTCTTGTTGGTCCCATTAAATTAAAATCTACAAGGGTTGGTTTTTATTTCCTTCCCCTCTAGATTCATGTGGAAAGAAGGAAGTAGTATCTGTTGCTCACAGCCAAGAGACCTCAGAAACGCTGATGATTTGGAAGCTCTGATTACTATCTAGCCCTGGATTACCTAGCCTTAACATCACCACTTTCCTACTGTTTAATCTCTACCTTGATCAGTTGAGTTTTATCTTGGGGAGTTATCAGGAACTGAAGATGTCAGAGTTGTACCTGATCAGGGAACCAGGGTAAGAATTCATGCAACCCTTCATCTCCCTCCATTCCCTACTGGGATAGATTCATGGCTGTGTCTGAACATACCAGAGCTATGGGGAGAGGCACTTACCCAGCTGGGACTTGAAAGTGTCCAGAACTTTCTATGTATATAGACACCACCATGTTTATCATTCAAATTTTGCTTTATCTCAAAGGCTTGCATTTGAAGGGGGAGGTAAGGACCGCTTTTCATCTACGAGCAATGTGATTCTGTGTCAGTGCAATTGCTTAAAAATGTTAAAAGCTAAAAGAATGCAGAAAATATATTTGAACATTTTCCCCTTGGAGAAAGATAATTTTCATGCAAATGTCTCCTTAACTCTACAACACCCTCTGAATTCTTAATCTGTTAGATTACCTAAAACAGAATGATCCAGAAAGAAGGGAAGCATACCTTGTCCACAAATGTGATGGTTTCCCATATAATGAGTGACATGTTGGTGGGAGGAGGATGTTTAGATCCAGAGTCCAGAGAAATACCAGGATTGTGCCCCACCTGGGCTGCAGAGCACTGTAAGAATCCGCCACTCTTGCATCATCAACCTGTGCTTCTCAGAGACCTTGGAATTGATGAAAATCTCCTATCCCCTCTTTAAGCATAGGATCTCTGCACTGCTCTGCTATGCTTTGTAGACTAGTCTGGTTCATGGGATTTTCTCTAGAGGGATGTTAGCTGAGGACAGTAAGAATCTGCTGATGCTATCCACATGTCTCATACTGTAAATGAGGGGTCAGGGGCTCAAGACACGAGAAGAGTTCATGGTCATGAGATTGTTAGCACCTGCCTGGACCAGGACTCATTGCCCTTGTGCAGCCAGGCCTGATGGGTATCAAGGTAGCTACTGCTCTAGTGCTACAAGAGGAGAATGAGATGTAGAGCACCTTCTGAGAAAGGCCAGAGGGTCTCAGGCTTAAAAGGATAAGACCGAGGAGTGGTGACGGCAGGGCGAAGCTCCAGGTGGTGCTAAGTGCTTCCAGTCAAGGGGCCTTTGGACTGTCAAGAAGGGAAGAGTGTAAGCTCAATAATCCTGCATGCAGTTCTGAGACTGCTTACACCCTGACTTCTCGAAGATGGGTGTTCTACCCCTAGAACCTGTGGTCTGCCCATGGCAGACTTTAGAGAGACCACAAACTTCCTCAACTTCTACCAAAACATGGTATGCCTGGGCTTTACTCTGTACTCAGAGTCTAGAGAAAGGGGGATTTTATAGTCATTACATTCTCCAAGGGGATAAGTGCCACTGTAAATCACTGTCTCTTGGAAACCTTTCGCCCAGACTGGCTGGCTCTTTCCTCCAAGTAACTTCTTTGGCTTGCCCTATACTTCCTCCAGGGTAGGAACAAAAGCCGCACAAGGCTCCAAATTTGGAATTGCTAGTCTACTGCTAGATTCCTCATTTGTGTGTGTGTGGTGGTGGTGGTAGGGGACTGAAGGAGGGAGGAGGGGAAAAGACTATGCATTCCATAAGTGTGTGTGTGTGTGTGTGTGTGTGTGCGTGTGTGTGAGTGGTGTGGTGACAGTCAGAGCTGGAGGTGCTGTGTTTTCTTTCCTCTTCCTTCTTTCTATTTGGACAAGGAACACCTCTGATTTGAAGACCTGCATTTGCCATTGCTTCAAAGGCTTTGCTTGTTGCTTTCCGATCTGCATGGCCTTCCAGGGCTTGGCTCTGGCCCTGCATGAGCCAGTAACTTGGGCCAACGGCAACAGCGGAAACTGAGACAGCTCTGGAAAAATATTTGTTTAATTAGCAGAAATGATCTGTGATCAGAATCCATGTTTAACTCTCTGGCCTGGTGCCACGCCTGATGAATTTTCCTTCAGAGCTGTTTTTGGTTTTGAACTGAGAAGTTCCAACCTGCATACTGGGGAAGGCAGATGCCCAGGTTTGATCAGACCAGGGGTCTTTTCCTGTTAGACACGCATTGAGGAAATCATGGAGGGAGGGAGTGCTGGTTTGTGTCAGCCACCAGGCAATGCCATGAGGACCTGGCTCTGCCACCATGGCTAGTTCTTCAATGAGCAGGAAGCCATCTTGCTTGCTTTGTAGTGTGCGGGGTTGGGGGGACTTGGAAGGAAGGTGGTCTCAGAGGAATGACTAGAGGGCAGCTGAGCCCCTTAAATGACAGGGCTGTGCAATTTATGGCTCTGAATATGTTGCAGGAGAGGCGCCTTAGAGAGCGGCCTTGGGCTCGGAGGAGAGCCTGCTGGTATGACAGTGCTATGGAGTGAACAAGTGGCTGGCCTTGTGGAACCACCTCAGTTTGGCTTTATGTCAAAGTGGCCTGTGGGAATCCCAAGGATGAGTCAAGAATCTGCCGAGAGAGGTGACAAGCCCAGACAAACCTGAAGTTGTTTTCAGCCTCGAGGTCAGGAGCACTCTGAGGTTACTTGAATCTCCCAATGAATGGCCCTTAATCACCCTCTGACCCGTCAGACTCACCTGGTACCTCTAGAATCCTTTTTTAGGACTCTTGAGCTGTTCTTAGGTTCATTCAGGCCACTTTGGGTAAGAATACTTTGTGTCACTGTGGAGGTAGATTTCCCAAGAGACATCTTTTACAGGAAGGCAGGTTTCCTCCAGAAGAAGCCAGGGGCTGCCCAGGTTTCTTTGGAGTGTCTTGAGAGCCTTTGGAGTGTCTTGAGAGTGTCTTGAGAGGCTGCCCCTCCACATCTATCAAGTACCCAGCTTCCCTCAGAAGACTGGCCCACATTGACAGTGACCCTGCAGTCTGACTTCTGGTTGACTCAATCAATGGGGATCCCAGGGGCTCAGAAACAGGAGGCAAGGTGCCAGCATCTACTCCGCCCTGCATCCCTCTCCTCCTTGGCCTTCTTTCCATTTGTTTTCTCCTCTTCCAGGTCTATCAACCACTCTCTCCCCTCATTTTTCCAGGTCTCTGCATTTAGTATGCACTAGGCTGAGGACTCTGTCGGTTTCTCTGAACTCTCTCTCCCTTCATAACTTGCCCCTTTGTTATACTCTCCTAGAATTATTCTGATTAGAGCTGGCACGGTCTCCTACTGGGTTCCTGATCTATGAAGCAGGAAATTGTCTTTTCTGGGCCTTTCTAGTCTTCGATAACCTTTTTTCCTAAGGACAAATCTCTCCAAAGACATACATAACCAAGCAAACACGTGATGGAAAAGGTTTTTTTAAAACTTCCAAACAAAAAATAAATCCTGGAGTGCAATCCTGCTGTCTCATTGCTGGGACAAAATACCCAACACCCAAAGTTAAAGGAGGAAAGTCTTATTTAGCTCACACTTTGTAGAGGTTTCAGTCTGTAATTGGCTGGCTTGAAGGCAGGATGGCACATGGCACAGGAGCTACAATTCATGGTGGCAGAAGATACCAAAAGAAATAAGAGAGGAGGGGTGAGCAATCCTTTCTGTCCCTTATATTGTAAGGGAGATACTGGGATTAGGGCAGTGCCAACGCAATCAGTGCTTAATCATAGCACTCTTCATCTCTGCATTGCACTATGAATCAATCACACACTCTAGATTCAGCCATCTCAAAAAACCTCTATGACTGCATGAGGCTTTGGGAGGACATCTAGATACAAACCAAAACAGCTGCCTGTGCTTATAGCACTAAGGCCTGTGCTTGGCTGGTTGGACTCTGAGCTATGCAGTAACCAGGTTGAGTGATCTTGCACTAATGGCTGATCTCAGAGGTGGGGCATGATCCTTCATTAAATAGCGGCATTAAATTCTGTCTCAAGCTCTCTTGGGGACCTGGCTTTGATTATTACATTTATTACATTTAAAACCTCTTACTATCCTATGAATATTTCCATCCTCTGCCCCCCAGCTTTAAGTAATGGGGGCCAGGCTGGCAGATTCTGCAGGTGGTCAGGAAAAGCTCTAGTGCAGACACAGGATGAAGGAGACAGGGTAGGATGGTGTTCTTGCACCATGAATATAAGTTTTATATTTGTGACGAGTCCATGGAAAGATTCAGAATCAGGGAGGCAGAGGGCCAGAGTGGGGTGTCCAGTGAACTACAATTTCCTTGAGGATTTCTATAGTCATTGTTTTGGACAGAGGTCTCAGCAGGGCAGACAGAGGGATGTTAGGGAGAAACCTGTCCTTGCATGGTCTCAGGAATGATGTTTGGTGTGCTGAATTCAGGAAGAGAGATAAACCACAGGAACCAGCCAGCTCAAAGCCTCCAGTGGGCAGTTTTTGTTGGTCACTTTGGAAAGACTCTGTAAGGCCCTCATATAGAGATACTTGCACTCCCTGAGATACTAAATAAATAAATAAATAAATAACTCGGATCCTGGGGTTTTGCTGTCTCTGTTCCTGTGAGCACCACCTAGCCACACTACTCTCCCTGGTACCTGAGACTGAATCCATTTTGCAGACTCTCCAGTACTCTCCAACATGCAACTTCCTTGTTCCTCATTTCAGATACCACTAACAGGGGCCACTTCTCCTAGACTGGAGTCCCACACCACTTCCTCCAAGTTTCCAACTGTTGCGAGGTGGTACCTGGAACCAAACTCAGGACCTAATGCTTTCCAGGCGGGCACTGTGCCACTGAGCTATATCCCTGACTCTAAGTTTCCAACTTCTAATTATCTTATCCTCTTGCTTTTGTTACCTTAGTCTTGGTGGGGGGTGTGATGTGTTTTGCTTTTTTTGTTTTTTGGTTTTTTTTACCTTTTCAGTTACAAATTAGTGATTTGAGGATGGGGTGGGTCCAGGGAATAGGATCCAGTGTCATTCTACCACTGAGCTTCATCTCCAACACTTTGTATGTTTTATTTCAAGACTGTGTCCCACTAAATTGCCCTGGGCTGGCCTTCCAGCCTCAGCCTCTGGAGTAGCTTAGATTAAATAACTTTTCACTCTGTCCAGAAAAATTGAACAATTTTGTACCTATACAAATATTTGCATGAAGTTTTCTTGATTGAATTGGTGTGACTTTGTCTCTAATCTGAGCTCTGACTCCTGCCCCTGCATCTTCCTCCTCCTTCTGGGAAGAGGTTCAGGGAGGGCAGAGAGAAAGCTGTGCTGGCTTGTGGAGGCAGGCGGTCAGTGAGGAGCAAGCATGTGTGTAGGAGGTAGAAAGGCGGCCGAGAGGTGAGGGGACTCTGAGGGCACTCTGAGTCACTTAGCTGACTTGGAAATTTGATCTGGGGCCAAATATACATCCAGAAACATAGGTGCTATTGGGGGAATAGAGGAATTGGGGCTGCAGAGTCCTGGGGAACCATTGATATGTGAATTCTCACCTCTCTGGATCCTTTCTGCCTGGCTAATGTCACTGCAGAGAACCATCTCACCAAGATACAAAGCCCTGGGAAGTTACCCACACAGGCTCGGTCTCAATTGCTGGGCCCCTTCAGGGCAACCTGCATCCCTTCTGCAGGGAATCAGGGCCACTTGTCTGGTATCTCTTCTGCCTGGAAGAAACACCAAAGTGAGTTACTGCTGACACAGGTGCCCAAAGGGACAGTCGTAAGAGGAGGCAGCAGGAGGGTGGCTGCTTGCAAATCAAGGAGAGAGGCCTCAGAGGAACCCAAGCCTGTTAACCCTTGATCTTAGACTCTTGGGTTCCGAAATTGTGAGAAAATAAATCTCTGCTGCATAAGCCATCCAGTCTATTTTACTATGGCGTCCCTGGCTAACACTTCTTACTACTTCTCCAGCTGAGTGCATCCTGCTTTTCACATTTTCTTTCTGGATTCATTTGCTGTGGCTGCTGTAAGAAATGACCACAAATTCAGTGACGTAAAACAAAACAAGTATACCCTCTTTCAGTCCAGAGCTCAAAAGTCTCAGATGAAGGTATGGGCAGGGCTGCTTCCTTCTGAAGATCTTGGGGAGAATCTGTCCCCTTGCCTTACTTGACTTCTAGCGGCTGCTGGCATTTCTAGGCTCCTGGCCCCTTCTTCACATGTCTCCTCCTTCCCCTGATTCCTGTGACCCTTGCCTGCCTCTTATAAGGATCCTTGTGGTCACATGAGATCCACCTCTAGATCCTTCACATAGTCACATCTTCAAAGTTTCTTTTGTCATGTGAGGTCACACATTCCCAGGCTTCTTGGAGGATGCTGCTATTTAGCTAATCATGGTCCCGCTCCATTTCCCAACCCATTCCTTCTTGAAGATCCTCAGAAGAAGCTGCCTGGGAAATCAGAAGTCAGCCAGGAAATTAGGCTACTTCCTAGATGTGGGAGCTTGGAGGAGTTACTCACGCTTTGAGTCTTGACTTCCTCACCTAGAAAATGGGAATAATGGTACTGCTAATTTAAACTAAACTGGGCCTGAGGACATCACCATACTGTGTGTCTCTATAGGAGGAGCTGCAACCTAACTTAGTAGTAAGCTTACTGAAAGCCCAACTAGGAGTTTACTTTTATAACAAGTGGCTGAGCCTCAGATAATCAAAGCAGCCAAACTTCAGCCCAACACAGGTGGCATCTGATGTGCCATGTTCCAATAAAGCAAATGTGGAGCTGTCACCAAACGAACTGTTTCCTCCGCCTTGCTTCCATGTCTGTTTCTATCTCCTTCCTGTTCATAGTGTCTGGCAGAGCTGTCTGAGCCTTTTCTGATACTGTTGGCTGACCGATTGGCCAATTATTGTTTGCTCCATTAAACTCTGAAATGTAATCCTTCTGAAGTTTTTCTTTGCTGAATTGTCACGAGAACTCAGTGGAAATTTTATTTTTGCACAGGAAGAGTTTAGCATAATGCTGGTGCATACTGGGTCATCGGTAAGTGCTGATTGTAATGATAGTGTTGTCATAGTCTGTCCAGCAGTAAGGCATATGGGAGCCAGCATGCTGTGTATGTGAGTGTGTGTTTTTAGCACAGTATGAAATTGGTGGGCTCAGGACAGGGTGGTGCAGTTGATAGCTACTCCCTGCCAAAGATTCTTTCCCATAAGGGAAAGCCACAGGCTACTGCCTTAACTGTATATTGATCTTTCTTCCATCTCCCTTATTTCTGGAAAATTTATTGATAGGATGTTGCATTAAATCGACTTCATTCCTCTGCCCTGACACCCCTATACACCCTCAGAGTTTACACCCATCATTAGTCACACTGAGTGAACTGGGAGTTGGATACGGGGTGAGATATCACCCTGAGACAGGTCTCTCCACCCCTGGGAGGTGCTTGTGTGTGCTGACTCCCTGTGTGGATGTGCACGTGCATCCATATCTGTGTGGAGCGTGTGTGTGTGTCTGTGTGTGTGTGTGTGTGTGCCCATGTGGAGTATGGGCAGGGAGAAGGGGGCTGAGCTCACCCTGGCTCCACTGCAGTGAAACCTGTAGCTTTGTGTGGAACTGGAGCTGAGGTTCCAGAGTCAAACGTGCTGGAGTCGGAATTTCCACTACTCCGTGTCCTTGGTGTGAGTGTGTGGTGGTGGGTGGGGTGGAGAGGTGAAACCTTGCCTCTGGTAATTAGATCATGACTTCAGGCACAGCTAATAAACTGCCTGTTGGCAGACTCTGGGCCGGGGGCGGGGCTGGAAGCTCTTTGGAGAGTGAACAGAACCTGATGGGAAGGGCAAAGGCGTGCGGATCAGACGTGACCACAGGCACAGTCCTTGCTCTCAGCCTGTCTCGTTTTCTGATCCAGAGGATGGGACATGGTCTTTACGTCCTTGGGTAGAAGATCCGATGAGCCAATGTAGGTCAGTCTCATTAGCTTCTGGAGTGCAGAGCCTGGAGCTGTGTGCGAGGGTCCCCCATAATGCCGGCTCTGTAAGTGCTGGCCATGGTGCCTGCCCCACACTGCTTCCCTGTCCTTCCCATTCCACACTGGTCTCTTCCGCCTGCCCCCGTCTCAGTCGGCACACAGACCAGGCCTCGGGGAAGTCTTCCAGAAAGCTGGTTTACCAAGGTGGTGCCAGCCAGGTTCCTGTTTGCCTAAATCATGACCGTGAGCCCTTCAAAGGAGACCAGTAGACCCAGACAGAGAGGTGGCTTTTTTTCCTCACACAGAAGAAGGAGACAGAACAGTTTGCTAAGTCAGGCCCCATTAAATGCACAAAAAGCCTCTTTATTCTGGCCTGAAATGGAATGGAAAAAAAGACCAGACGTGGCAGAAGGGTGTGTGTTTGCTTCCGTGTTCTTAGAGATGTTTGGGTAAGGCTCACCCACTTTGCCCTTCCTCCACATCCATGCGTCCTCCACTGTCTAATTCTAACAATCATTCAAAGAATGGGTAGAATAGTCCAGTCAGAAGGGACTTTTGTGATCATTTGTTCAGTCAGAGCACGCGCGCGCGCGCGTGTGTGTGTGTGTGTGTGTGTGTGTGTGTTGTAGTAGTAGTAGTAGTAGTAGTAGTGACTGAAATTGGAGCCTTCACACTGAGCTACATCCCTAGAATTTAACAAAAAAAAAATTTTTTTTTAAGATAAGTTCTCATTAAGTTTCTAAGTTGCCCAGGCTGGGATTGAAATTGATTCTCCTGCCTCAGCCTCCCAGAGACCTGTAATAGTGCCAAGTTTAACGACTTTTTAAAACAATGACACATAGTATTTAAGTTATATGTACTGCGTTTCTGTAGCATTTTCACGTGGTTTATATTGTTGGGAGTGGCGCAACTAAGATTCTTGGTGCAAAGGTCAAACCACTAATGATTTGCTGAACTGGACCTAGAATCAGGTCACTTGCTTCTCATATCAGGCTTAGCCTGTTGTCACACACCGTCACCCTTAGCACTGGCTACAGACAAATCTGCTTGTTTTTAAGCCTTGTGTATATAGCACAGAGAGAGCTATATTATGATTTATTTGTCCCATAAGGGTTATTGTGACCTCCCAGGCAGGTCACTGTGTGACTGTGCACTTGTGCAGTGCGTACCCTGTGAGATGGAACATGGCAGTCCTGCCTCCAGAGCTAATTCAGTACTATTGGTTCATTTCTCCAGCATGAGGCACGATGCTCTAGGGCAGGAATTATGCCTTATTTCCAAACCCGTAGCCCTAATGCCCACAGTCTGATATAACTGAGCCCAGCTGTGTGGGCTTTTTTGGCAAGTGAGCCAAAAAAGAAGAGTCTTCCCCTGCCAGACACATTAGCTGCAAGAGGAGGCCTGTACATTCTAGGGGGGTTAGGTATTTGGACAGAGGAACTGATTCTCAGTGGAGCATTTCTGGAGCTAGGAAGCCAGGCCTGGAACTTGTCCTTAGGCATTTGGAGAAGGAAGAAGGTCAGATGTTTCTGCCCTGACTCAGCAAATGACGTAAACATTTATGAGGTTTTTCTCCTTGTGGTTCCATTTCCTTATCTGTTAGAAACAACCCCAGCAGGCCCAGCCCATACCTGCCAGGAAGGACAGAAAGAACAAAAAAGAGCCAAGTGAGTGTGAAATATCACTGGGACATTGTGTGGTGTCAAGACTCTGGCTGTGACACGATACCCAGGCCTTCCGGGGGACAGGGTGTTCAGATAAAGGAAAAAGTTCTCTGTATCTAGCAAGGAAGTGCCCTTTGCCAGGCTGGGTGCATGAAAATATACCACTCATCATAACTTTTTTTCCTTGAGTAACTAGCCCTGAGCTTAAATTCAAAAGCTTTTTTGAAATATAATTGACATATAATAACCTGCCCAAATATAAAGCTGACAATTCAGTAAGTTTCCATGTGTGAAACACAGTGAAGTTATCACTGAAAATAAGATGATGAGCAGAGGTATCGCCCGAAGAAGATTTCTGGTGTCCTTTTGTAGTTCGTCGTTTCCTCTTCCTCCCATTCCAAGTCCCAGGCAATCACTGTCAATGTTAATTTTAAGATATTTTCAATCGTTGGAAGCATTGGGTCTTCAGATTTTTAAATATGAAAATACAAAAAGGTGTGTCTTGGAATCTATGACATTAGGTTCTCTGAACACTATAATGAATGAATGTCTTTAACCTGTAGTCATAGGTTACATACTGAGAGCCAAAGACTAGGCGGGATGATGACATTACCCAGATAAGCTGCTCTTATCTGAGCAGCTTTTGTGTTCCATGTCTTTCGCCCACGTCTTTTGAGTTCCATGACGGGGCTCATGTGAGCACAGCAAGTGGTTTTTGCTCCCTAAGTTCAGTGAAATCATGGACTTCAGCAGTCCTTCGATGGGCTGATCTGTATGGTAGTGAGAGACAGTCTCAGCACCAAGAGACCTTCCAGAAAATTTCCCAGATCTACACTGGGCCTTGAATGTGTGCGTGGCCTAGGGGTGAAAATCAGGGGAACAAAAACATGCCAACAGCAGTCCTAGAGATCTGTAATAGAGTTTGGAATTAGGCATCAGGATATAAACTCTGTGAAGGTAGGATTGTGTCTTGTTCTTCCCTGGGGTGCCTGGCACAAGATAGGAATTGGTGAAGATTTTCACCAGGATCAAGGAGGGCTTTATGGAGGCAGAGGCAACTCTGGTTGAGGAGGGATAAAATAAAAGCCAGTGTTCAAGTATCATCTGAGCTCATGGTGACTGTGTAGGGGTAAAAATATTTACCTTTAGGTACTGGTTTGCCTTGAGTAAGAGCCAGTCAGCCACCACCTGCATGGGGAGGCAATGAGCCCAGTAGCATGCATACAACTCTGTGGTCCGCAGGCCCATGTCAGAATTCTGTCTCTGCCATTCTGCTGTGTGATCTTAGGCGTGTTCCCTAACCTCTGTAAGCCTCAGACTTTTCATAAGGAAAGTGAACATAATAATGGTGTTCCTATACATTTGTTGCAAAAAACAAACAAACAAACAAAAAAAACCCCAAAAAACTAAATAAGTAAATTCACGTATGGTTGACTGGTACATAATCATCATTTGAGAAGTAATATTCATTATACCTTCATTGGATTTTAAACATGCAGATCTCTCCAAAACATACATTTCCACTCCTTCAAGGGCTTGGAAATTTCTGCTCACCACTTTGGTTAGAGCATGGTGGTGGAACCAAGAGGTGAATAACCTAGGGTGCCTGGAGCTAGCCACGTATTCAGTATTGTCTTGTGGATTCACTCACCTCGTACTCAGTACCCTCAGGAAGCCTTAGCTGATTACTGATTTTTTTCCTCCTTTTATTATCATCATGCTTTAACCAACTGAACTAACCATCCATTAGTTTTTCCTACTTCTCAGCCCCTTAAACTGTGTCAGTTTTAACCACAAAGTCTTACAGCTGAGGGTGTAGAGCTCTGTGCTGTTTTCTGCTTTGTGTATCTGTGTCTGGATGCTCATTTTGCACATGTGTTTCTGAAGAGCAGAAACTTTGTCTCATGCTTCTTTATGCTTTGAGTCACATCCTTAGGATAGTGATAAGCAGAAGGTAGGAGGTCATCTAACAGGCAAGACGCTGTAGAAAGAACCAAAACCAGTCCTGATGGTCATCACACTGTGCAGAGAGCTTAATGACAGAGGGAAGGTATTTGTGTGTTGGTGTGTAGTGAGGCTGCTTTACCTTTCTACTTGAATAAGCTTCTGTCTGTCCTCTAGGAACGCCAAAAATTGCTGTTGCCTTGATTCCTCTATCTTTACAAAAAGGGCCTCCAGGGAACGAGCCCACCAGTGCCTTTACCTAGCTGGCCCTCTTCTCTCAGCCCTCTGGCCACCCATCCACTGGCCAGCACTGTCCTTCTGCCATTCTCCTTTGGCAGTGATGTGCTGGCCTCTAGGGAATATGATTGCAGGCTTTTCATCAGCTTGCGTTTCTCACTTCTGTACTGCTGTGGTCTATCCTTAGACTCCTCCCCATCTAAGGAGGAGGAGTCTCCCCAGAAAGCTGTTCTGTCTCACACTAAAAGGGTACCACTGGCTACCCACTACTCCGTACGACCCACCCAGCAAAGGAAAGGTGAGGCTCATGTAACCTCAGATGCCTCCAGATCTGTGCAGTCCCTGACAGCACATCTGGCCTGCTCTTTAGTACACTTCTGTTAGAATGATTCATAAGAAATGCTTCCTGTAGACAAAAACAAACACCCAGAGAGAAGCCCCAGGGCCCTCCGTGACTGCACAATTCTTAAATTGAACTGGAAGAGAAAATCCGTTACACAAAAGGATTTTCAGGGCAGGAGGGAAGGAGAGAAGCCAAAGCAAACACAGGAGGATCCAATGACCCAGGCCTGTGGGAGGGACATACACTCAGGAGGGCCAGCTCATGCCCACCTCTGAGGGAACAGAAGCTCTTAGCACCCTGGCTGCTCCTTCCCCACAGTGGCCAGTAAAGCCAGCACTAGGCATGGTCCTCCCTGGTCCAGAGGCACATCTGGCCACACTGTTTTGCATAACTAGATAGCCCTGGGTGTAGTGTTTTAGGTCACACACACACCCTGATGCCATCATTAAACAAGAATAGTATGGGTTTTTGAGTCAGAGAGAACTGGATGCTTTACAGCTTGCTAGCTTCATGGTTTTAGGGAAATTCTTTTGCCTCACTAAATCTCAGTTTTTTTCATCTGCAAAATGGGGGCAGAGCCTACCTGGAAGATTGTTGTGTAGATTAACGTGATACATGTACAACATTGAATGAAACGAATCATCTAGCAGCTAATCATATTTAATTAATTATCTTCATCTCTCAGATAAGTCCCCATGCGTAGTCAAAGGAAGCCAAATAGAACTCAGGCCTTCTTCAGTGGATGTGTACAGCTTCTTGGGGACTGAGAAAGCATCTGATTAGCTTAGTCTGTACAACAGCCCCACCTCTCCCCTGGGATTTTGTGACTCTTGTGTGGTGGAATCTTGTCCCCAGCCCATGGACTGGATGCTTGGCAACACCTATCGAGACCAAAAGGTGATGCCCTGAACAAGACCTACTTCTCTCTGGGTGTACACACATTGGTGCCTCCAGCACAACAGAGTGAAGGAGGTAGCAGAGTTTATCTGACTTTTGCAAAGCTAAAAATAATTGGCTCAAGGCTGCATGCCTACCTAGCAAGTAGAGGCCTGGGGGAAGAACCTAGAGCTTCTGGCTCCTTCTATGAACTTTTGTCTGGAAAAGAAGTGGAGTGCTTTGTGAATTCTATAGGTCCTGATGGAGACTAATGACTGTGGGTCAGACAACTTGAGACTTTCTGTAGTCCAAATATGTCCTGTCAAGGCACTCCTGCAGCACTGCTGGGGAGCAGGAGTTGGTCTATTTTTCTGGATTGTAATTTGGCACTATATATATTAAAAAAAAAAACTTAAAGATACCTATAGGCTTTGACCAATTGTTTTCATTTCAAGGAGAATGTCTTAAATAATCAGAGATGTGCACAAGGTTAAAAAGTTAAACACAGGGTTACCACATGACCCAGAAATTCCACTCCTGAGTATACACCCTAGAAATCGAGTAACATGTCCACACTAAAATATTGTATATGAATGTTTGTACCAATGTTTGTTTATCATAACCAAAAAGCAAAAAAAGAAAAACCTAATGCTCATCAGTGGTTGAATAGGTATAAAATGTGATATATCTGAACAATGAAATATTATTTGGCAATGAAAAGGAATAAATATTAACAGTGAACAAAACATGACCCTTGTAAACATTATGCCAAGCGAAAAAACAAAACAAAACAAACAAAAAAAGTCACCAAAGGCCATATACTATAGAATTCTATTTACATGAAATGTCTAGAAAAAATAAATTTATGGAGATAAGAATAGATCAGGATTGCTTAGGTCTAGGGTAGGAAAATGATGGTGGTTAGGAATTGAGATTAATTGCTAATAAGCGGGATATTTATTTTGGAGGAACCAAATATTTTAAAATAGACTGTGGTGATGGCTGCATAATGCAATAACTATACTAATAACACTGAATTATACGTTTTATTTATTTATTTATTTTGGCTTTTTGAGGCAGGATCTCACTGTGTAATTCAGACTGGCTTCAAACTCTCTATGGAGCCAAGGCTGTCCTCAAACTTACAGTGATTCTCCTGAGTGCTGGGATTACAGACATGTGCCACCACACCTGGCTGAATTTATTTTATTTTATTTTTTATTTTATTTTATTTTATTTTAATTTTTTGGTACCTGGAATGGAACTCAAGACCTTGTGCTTGCCAGGCAGGCACTGTACCACTGAACAGTATCCCTGGACCTAAGAATGTTTGTAATAGTTCAATTTATAATAGCCTGGTACAAAAAAAAGGGGGTAAACATTCATGTACAAGTTTTTAAAATATTTTAGATGCCTAGGAGTGTAATTGCTGGCATTCTCTGGAGTGGCTGTATCATTTTACTTCCCCGTCAGCGATGTATGAATGATTCAGTTCCTGTGCATCTCACCAGCATTTGATACTATTATTCTTTCATGTCAGTCATTCTAGGGGTGTAGAGTGAGATTCCATTATTGTTTTGATTTGTATTTTCCTAAGGAATAATGTTCCTATGGACAGAACTCTCCATAAATTGTTATTTCTCAGGTATTTGTGGAAGCCTGTGAGTAGCATTGGCACATAAATTTGCACTTTTCAGCAAAGTTCCAGCTTCAAATATTCTCCTGTCCTATGGCTTCCCCAGTACAAGAATACTTATTGCACCATATGATTTCATTTCTGGTGTGAAAATACAGATATTGGATTCAAAGATTCAACTGGAAGATGAAAAAAAAAATTCTTGGGTGTCTGCTTTACTAGAAAACTTTCCTTCTTGTTAGCCTTGTGATTGTTTCCCAAAGCAGGTGATTGTAACCAAATTGCCAACAACTAGGCTATCAGTTTTATAACTCCATTTTCCCCAAAGCCAGAAGGTGAATGGGGCCACAGGGCTTGTAAGGGAAGGATGGAGAGTTTCTAGGTGACTGGGTTCCCGCCCATATTTGCTTTGAGATCCTTTCCTTGGCTGTTCATGATTCCTAGTCCACTGCTGAGCTGACTTTATGGGAACTGCTGCATACTCCCCCTCCTCTCCCTAGTAACTCACAGTCTGCCTCTGCGGCCTCTCCCCTTGCTAGCAATCTGTCTCCCGGCTTTATGAGTGCTTTTTCCACTTACATAGCATTCTCTCCCAAACCTACTCTGTCCTCTGTGGATGGTGTCTTTTTTGTTGTTGTTGTTGTTTTTTTGGAAACAGGGTCTCACTATGCAGTTCATGCTAGCCTAGAACTCACTTTATAGCCCAGGCTGGCCTCAAACTCACAGCAATCCTCCTGCCTCAGCCTCCTGAGTTCTGGGATTACAAGTGTGTGCCACCACACCCAGCTGGATGGTGTCTTTTGTAGCAGGAGAGGCAAACTCTAAACTTGTCTAACAACATTCCAAAGGATCACAGAATCTGTCCAACCAGTGAGCTCTTAACTGTGCTTCAAGACTCAGTGTAATGCCATCTCTCTCAAAGCTCCTTACTAGTTCCAAATGTAGCATTTATTGGCAAATAAACATCCTATGCTCACTAGTTGCTCCTTCTCTGTGACCTTAGGTGAACTGAGCCATATTTATACATGACACTTATATTTTTATATATTCTTTAGCACCCAGGACTGTGAACTTGTTGGTTCAAGGACTTCCTGCATTGTTTTACTTTATTCAATTATATCATGGTAAACAGATAATATAAAACTAACAGAGTTTTAAGCCAGTTTTTCCTTTAATTAGTTCAACAGACATAAATAGATGTGTAAAAATTTTGAATTACACTTCAATAAATGTAAAAACTGACAATTTTAAGTGTGCAACTCAGTGGTATTAAGTATAACCTCAGTGCTCTGCAACCTTCACCATTATCCACTTTCAGAACTTCTTATCATCCCAAACTGAAATGCTGTACCCACTGAGCAATAACTTCATTTATTTCTATCTCTTCTTCTATTACTGGGCTTTGGGATGTTACAGTCTCCTTCTAGCAGTGACTTCTAGGTTCTTTCTGTACCAAACAAAGAACTGAATGAAATATGCATAAACGGTGGCAAATTTTCACATATATTAAAAGTAGGGGGAAAAACAGTCTCTGTGGCGTGAGTTGGACCAAGTATAAGTAGATTAAAGGTAGACAGATGTAAGATCTGCAGGGTGAGTTTGGGCCAAGTAAAGGAAGGAAAATAGGAGAAAAAAATAAAATACATATATATACCCTATAGCATAGTGCAGGCTACCATGAAGTATAATTGTGTTTGTCTGTCTTTCATATTTCCCATTTCAACCTGGAAAGAATTAATATTACCAAGAAATCAACCAATAACAAATGCTGTCAGAGCTGTGGGGGAAAAGGAACGCTTCTCCACTGTTGATGGGAATGTAGACTGGTGCAGCAACTGTGGAAATCAGTGTGAAGATTCCTCAAAAAACTAAAACTAAAGGTCCCATTTGACCCAGCTATTCCCCTTCTTGGTATCTTCCCAAAAGAATTAAAAGCATCACATCATAGCAATGTATGCCAACCCATGTTTATAGAAGCACAGTTAGTTTGTAATAGTAAATCTTGAAAACAACTCAAATGCACATCAACAATAAATGGCTAAAGAAGATGTGGGTTTTTTATACAATGGAGTACTACTCAGCCATAAAGAAGGACAAACTTGAGACATTTATAGGTAAATGGATGGACCTAGAGACCATACTCCTAACTGAAATAAATCAAACACACATGTATATATCACATTGTCTCTCTGGTGTGAGAAACCAAAAGTGTGAATAAGGTCCAGAACATATACTAGATAGTATGAAATAGGAAGAAAATGCTTGATTGAGGAGGGAGGGAAGGGAATGGGGAGGGGGGGAAAAGAAGGAAGGAAACAGAAAAAAAAAGAAAAAAATGAAAAAATGGAAATAAAGATTTGTAAATAAGGATTAAGAAGAGGGGTTGAAGGGAGGATAAGTGAATGGGGAAAAAAAAAGCAATTGAGATAAATCATGTATAGCTGCAAAGTCCCTATGATGAAAATGGTGACTTACGTGGCATTCTCCTCCAAACCCACTCTGTCCTCTGTGGATGGTATCTTGTTTTTGTTTTGTTTTGTTTTGTTTTGTTGGTATGCATATTTAAAGTGTACCAATAAGCTTAATTAATAAAAAAAAAGTATTTCCTCTACTACAGTCATGTTCAGGTCATCCTAATCAAAAACCTGCTGAAGTCCTCATGAGCAGTCCACTTGCTGGGCTTTGGGAATGGTTCTGCGCACGTGTTGGTGGATTTCACTGGCCCTCCTTCCCCAGCAAGTTTTAGCTGCACCCTATCTCCTGCCTTATTTCTTCTATGTGAAGATCCTGCCTTGCATAGGTCCAGGACGATGCAGCATGAAGGCGGCCCTGGAGCTGTACAAGGTGTCAGTCATAGTCTATTCACTTTCTTGGAATCTTTGAAAATTTAAATATTCTTAAAAACTGAACCAGCCAAAAAATGGGAGGAGCTCACTTTAAAATTCTTGGCTCTATGTTTAAACTATTTTCAAGAATAAAATTCTGACCCAGGAGCATGAATGGAGTGGGAGGTCATTATGTTAAGTGAAATAAGCCAGACACAGAAAGACAAATACCTCATGTTCTCACTTATTTGTGGAAATTAATGAGTCAACCTTAGGGAAGGATGGATTGGACTAGCAGCCACTAGAGACTGGGAAGGGCAGGGAGCATGAAATATGAAAAAAAGCTCAGTAAGTGGTACCAAAATACAGTTAGAATGGGAGTGTTTGACCTGGGTTTCCTATAGCACAGTAGCATAGCCATTGATTGAAATATTGTGTGATACATTTCAAAATAACTAGAAAGAGAGCATAAAAATTTCCAACACATACAAATGATCAGTGTTTGCAGAGATAGAAGTGTTTTTTTAAACCTTCATTTGATTGTCACATGTTGTATACATGTATCAAATTACCAGAGTGTATACCTCGAAAGACATACAAATATTATACTTCAATTCTAAATTAAAAAAGGAAAGACCTTGATTTTAACTGTGGAGAGGTCTCTCTCTCATGGACCTCTAAAAGCTGCAATCAGTAGCATCAATTCTGTTCAAGTAAATTTCACTCAACTAATATTGATAACTACCTGAATTAAATAAAAGCCAAAGCAATGAGATTCCCTTCCTGCAGATGTTCTTCACTTGGTATGGTGAAGGTCATAGGAATATTCCTCCATGCTCTTGTATAAGAAATCATGATTTTAATTATGGTGACAAGATCAAAGGAATTTTCTGCTTCAATCAAAAAAAAAGATTTTTGCTAGGGAAATGGGGAGATACAGAATTCTTTGATATAAAATAAAATCCCTCTCTTAGGAGAATATGAGTAAGTTTCTGAGTAGAAGATGGGCATTGCAGGTCCTTCCTCTCACTTATGCCTCTTTGGTCAGCTATTGTTCTGCGCTTTAGGAAACTTGAAAGGCTTAGCGAGGCAGATGAATGTAGCTCAAGATCTATGATAAAGTTGCTGTTATGATTTAGATCAAGAATATGAAAGGTGAGTGAATTATGGGGGTGGCATGACTGACTTGCTGATAGAATTGGGTTAAGGTTGGAAGAGGTGGTTCACTGGGGGTGTGGCCTAACAGTGTGCGTCTCCCTCCCCAGCTTTTGCCTTCTTTCTCTGCTTTTTGGCTACAGTGACCTGAGAAGCTTTCCTTCACCAGGCTCGCCCACCATGGCACTCTGCCTTGGGACCAGCTAACTATGGGCTATAACCATGAGACAAAATAGACCCCTCCTCTTTCAAGTTGTGGGTGTTGGGTATTAAGTCTCAGTGATGAGAAAGCACTGCTGCCTGGACCTGACCTCACTTGATTGCTGGTAGTCCACTTCCAAGCTCACTCATGTGGCTGTTGGCAAGTGTCAGCTACTTGGGGGCTGCTACATAGAGATCTCTGTCGCTCGTCATTAGGGCCTCTCATAGGCAACCAAAAGTTCTCTTCAATATGGTAACTGGCTTTCTCTTGAGCAAGTGATCAGAGAGAGCGGGGAGGGGAGCCCAAGTTGGAAGCTGTGGTCTTTCATAATCTAATCTCAGATGTCATATACCAGTACTTCTGTAACATTCTGTTTGTCATTTGGACCAACTCTAGTCCATGTGGAAAGGGACAGCAAAAGGGTATGACTAACAGAAGGAAAGTATCACTGGGTACTGTCTTGGAGGCTGTCTTCCAGACTCTAGATCCTCTTATTCTATCAAATCTGCCCATACTAAGGTTATCAATAACCCATGCATCACTAAATCCAGGGCTAATTCTCAATCCTCATTTTGTAAGACCCACCAGAGCTCTTTTTTTCCTTAAAACAATCAGTGCTATGGTTTTAATCACTCTGGCTTTGCCCCTGTTACTCATCTTAAAGAGTTCCTCTTTCCCTTCTAGTTCAACTTTGTTCTCCCCCCACCAGCAGTCTAGCCCTCTTCTGCAAAGGCATCTTTCACTGCCTTGGGTCTCCCTTTTCTGACCTGGTACATTTATAGTCAGCACTATTTTATATATTACATGTCTTACACTTTTTTATAGTGATGGTTTTATATTCATAGATCCTGAAAAATTGGTTTGTTGATGGCAGGAACTTTGCTTTGTTCTTCATAGCATCATAGCATCAAGGATGTTCAGTAGGATTTGTTGACTGAGTGATAAACATATCTGTAGGAAGTCAGAAGAAAACCAGATAGAAACCAAGGATTCAGCTTAGTGGTGTAAGCACCTGCCTGGCAGGCACAAGGTTGTGAGTTCAATCCCTGGCACCAAAAAAAACAAAAACAAAAAAATAGATGGAATTAAAGGAAAAACAAAACATGAAGTGAGATCCCCACATAAATGGTCTCTGCTTCTCTTGAGTTTGAGATACAGAGTGTACCCAGGGACTTTCTGAGATACAGAGTGTAGCCAGGGACTTTCCTCTCAGGGGCACTGCCCATAGTACAAAAGCTAGAGACACTGGACAAACTCCCTCATTCTTGTAGAACTTGGAGGTAAAAGGGTCCTTGAAAAATTTCGTGCCACAGAAAGGAAAAATAACATACAATAAGAATGTGTAAGATCAAACAAACTCTTAGATAGTTTATGAGTAAATGGGGAAAAAGCTGCAGTGGAGATTGGGTTGTATCTGGGGAAAAATGGAAGGACTACAGAAAGATGGAGAGAATTAAAGTCTAACAAAGATGCAAAGACTGATAACATAAGGATTTACAGCAAAAAAGTTGAGGGGAGTAAGACACAGAGAGGGGTAGAGATCTTGGTATGGAGAAAGGGAAAGGAGGAAAGAAAAGACAGAAGAGGAGAGCAGAGGCATGGCAAAAAAAAGAAAAAAGGTTTTAGAAAGGGTGAAGACTGGCCAGATGTGGGTGTACACGCCTATAATCCCAGAACTCTGGGATGTTGAGGCAGGGGGATTGCAACTTCAAGCCTAGCCCAGGCAATGTAGCAAAACCTTGTCTTAAAATAAAAAGTCAAAAAGGGCTGGGGATGTAGCTCAGTGTAAAGACCCAAGGTTCAATCCCCAGTAAAACACACACACATACACGTGCACATACACACACACACCCGTGCACACACATACACACACAGAGTGAAGACTAGATGGAAAGCAATGAGAAGAAGACTCACAAAGAGAACTGAAGACAGCCAAAATTAGAAGTAGAAAATGCACAGAATAAAAAGCCTGGTAGAGAAAAATCCAAACAATAGAGAAACTGGGGGAGGGCCATGGAAGAAGAAAGGAGGTCAGATTTAAAATTAGAAGAAAAATTTAGTGTCACAGTATCTTTCATTGGCATTTACGAAGAAGTCTGACTTAAGTGCAGGTTTATGACTCTTGGACATAAACCCGGTGCAACCTCTAGGGCAACTGAGAGGTTTACTTTTTCTCCACAGGGAAAAACATGAGTCAAGGCTACTCAAATGACCAGGAATGGCTGGATAGTCTCAGAATTCAGTTTCCTTGAATGAATGAGAAACATGAAATAAGTATTTGTTCATTCTCTGAACACCATCAGTGGATTTGCTATGGAGAAAGAAGATATAACAATAAAGATATCATTATATATGAGGGAACTGTCGTTTTTTACCTACCACTGCCTACCTTCTAGTGGGCTGATGAAGGGTTAGAAATGAGAATGTTGAAGGGATGGATTTCAGCATCACATTCTATTTGCCTTGTTGAAGTTCCTATGTTCTAGGCTAGAAAAATCTTTTTAGCTGTTCTTTGGAGTTTCTTTACATCTCTGCAGTTTCTTTTTTTCCAAGCTGAGGCTTATTTGTTGCAAAACCACTTTGCATGTTTTTGTTCCCTTTTCAGTGGAAACTTCTGTTTGAAGGCAGAACTGAAGTTTCCTCACAAGTTTTGGATTACAAATAAAGTCTTACTCGTTCCCCTGAGACTCATTGGGAATACCATTTTATTTTTTATTTTTTAACTTATGACTGTGCAGAACTGGGACTTGCATAAGGCCACCAAGACTCCGGAATCAGGAACTAAATATTTCTCTTTAAAATTAGATAGGTTAATTTAGACCGACATTTTTATTTGGATAGCCTAGTTCTTGGAAAAGCGGATGGTATCTCCTGGGATATCCTGAAAAAGCTTTCATGTGTAAGTTCAGGCATTGCCTTGCCCATTGTCAGCCTTGATAGAAAAAGCCTTCCTTGTAAAGCCCTGTGATAGGAAATACAAAGGCGCTTTTTATTCCATCTAGACAAAGCTCCTGGGCAGGTTAAATTTTCTTTGGTTTGGTTTCCCCCATAGACAGCTCCAAATCTGAGCTGTTGTGAAATTCTTCTTCATATCAAATCAAAATTCTCTCTGTTGATGTTTAAGATAATTTTTGTTTGTTTACGACCATTTAGTTCTTACTGGACAAGAACAATTCTACCATTTTCTACCTAATCTCCCTTGCTGAATTGAAAGGAGTTAACCTAATCACTGTGGAGTGTTATCTCTCTCAGACAACCAAATCATTATTCTTTCACTTGAGCTCTGTTTCTCCTTTTGCTAGTGGTGGGTATGGAGGACAGGGCACTGGGGGAAGGTTGACAGTCTTTAGCCAGGCTGATTTCATAGTCTGGCTTGGTGAGACCTCTTTCCCAACCGTATCTCACATCTTGGCTAGAATTGCCAACAGGAAAACTCTGGAGCCTCAAGTTTGCTGTGATCAGGGAGAATCCGGGGACCAGGCACTGGCTCAGCCCAGCCTAGCCAGCCTATGGTGTTTGAGATGGGAAGTAAAATATCCTTCGATATATGATTCATTCAATCCACACTTGATACTCTGGTACCACCAGAATAGTCATTCTCTAATTCTGGTTGTGACCTGACAATATCAGCAGTGCTGCCTGGACAAAGAAGCCAATAAAAGAAAAGGACAAAGGTTTACTTGGTGCAAACCTAGCAAAGATCCTGCTATGATCAGCAGTACAAGATGGTGGGGGGGTCTGATGGAAGCAGAGGTTGCGTGGTATGGACCATTCCTATGTGGCAGCTGTTGCCTGGAGCTAAATGTGATGGTGAGCAGGGCTGGTTATATATTTCAATGCGGTCTAGTGCAAAATGAAAGCACAAGGCCTCTTGTTCAAAAAGTCAAGAATTTCAAAATAACAGCAGTAGAACCTTAAAGGAAGAATAGACTAGTCTGAGAATGAGCTACAAGAGAGCAAGGTAAATCTTCAGTTAGGATTCCATCTTTCTTTGCTCTGTGTTGCTGCTTCATCCATCCTGTGGTTTTGTGGACACTGATGTCACCCTAGATCTTCAATTAAGCCTAGTTCCAAACTCAAGCTTCTATTTGTAAGTTCCATTACCTGAAAACCAACAAGATTGGAAAACAGATTTATCATCTTGTCACCTCTCTAGGAAGTCTTTCCAGATACCCACTCTGTCCCTGTAGGGTGTTGAACAGATGCCAGCGTCTCTTCCTCTGAGCTTCCTGTGCACTTTCCCAACCTTCATGTGGTATCTTATAACCATTTGCCTTCTGATCTTCTCTGCATTGCTTGTGAGTCTTATTAATCTCTGTGTTCTTTGAAGTCTAGTACATATGTACACGGAGTGTGCAACAATATTTGTTAAATGAACAGCAAATTATTTGAGCACAAGTCTGTTGGGCTACTGGCTTTATTCTTGGAAGTCCTGTATTTAGTATGTGTCATCTCCCTGCCTTGGTGTTGGTCACCCTCCTGTGCTGGAGGCCAGGCACACATCACCAAGAGATTTTGAAAAGCTGCCATATGTCAAGAGCTGAGTTACCAGTGTGGTGAGGGACCTCAGTGTGTGTCACATAAGAAACTCTGGAGAGAATGAATGCTATTTAGCCTGGAGAGGAGAGAATACAGTATGAGGCATGATGCCATGTACAATTCAAAGCATTGATAAATAGAGAAAGGGTGCTATTCTTTTGTTTTTCTGGTGCTCTAGATTCTATCTAGAGACTGTAGAAAGAAGAAGACCAATAGATGAAATCACATTTCAGGACCACTTAAGGAAAATCTTTCTTAGGGTAAGAATTATCCAACCACTGGGTGATTGGCCTCAAATATCCTAAGAGGGTCATATTTTTTTAAAGAGAATAAAATCAAGCAAAATAAAACAGAATAAAACCAATCAAAACAGAACAGTGCAAGTGATACAGAACTTCAAGGCAAGATAATAGGAAATCAACAATGGTTACCATAATGCCTCTTGCTGTCTTCAAAATAGCTGCCCATAACTTCAGACATAGTACAAATCAAACAAAACAGAATAGAATAGAACTAACAAGAACAAAACAATGAACACAATAAAGGACTTCAAAACAAGATAATAATAAATCCAAAATGGCTACCATAATATAGCTTGTTATCTCTGAAATAACTGCCCATGCCATTGGATATAATAAAATAAAACAAGACAAAACAGAACAAAACCCAACCAAACAAAACAATGAAAATGACACAGGACTTCAAAACAAGATAATAAGGAATTAACAATGGCTACAACCTCCAGAAGGAAATTCCCCATAGATGCTGCATTGCAAATTGTTATCCTCTGAATAGATCAGACTACCTGCTTTAGGCCTGAAAATTCAGTGAAACACTAAACACTACAAGCATTCAGTTGTATTTTACCTCCATAGCTATCATTGTAGCCCGTGTTTCTCGAGATCAGCCAGTTACTTTCAGGGGTGGGGTGGGGGAGTGGGGATCTTGGCTTTTCTTGTCTCCCAGCCCATCTGCCAGAAAGGGCTGGCATCTGGATCTCCCCCCATCAGCCTGCACATGCGCCGACTCACAGGGAGGGCTTGGTTCCTTGTTGGCTCCTTGTTCTCCTCCCCTGCAGTACGTGAATGCCACTGACTTACGAGAAAATGCTGGCGTCTGAATCTCCCTGCAGCGGCCCGTGCATAGCACTGACTCACAGGGAGGGCTTGGCTTCTTGTTGGCTTCTTGTTCTCTTCCCCCACAGTCCATGAATAGTCACAATGATTATATTTGATGACATTTAAATTACCCAACTTTTGACTTTCCATCCGAGCTGGAAAACAAGGCCAGATAAACTTCATGATGCCATTTAAATTCAAGATTGTAGAAGCCTTTATTTTTATCACAATCTGATGTCAAGTTACATTTATGTGTGAAGAAGGAATGAACTCACTCAAACTGCTACACACTGTATGCTGTTCTTCAGATTTAAATGACTCTTTATTTCCTTGGAAGTGGTAAGGGTGGGAGAGGTCAAGTTATTTCATGGTTGTTAGGCTGTTTCTTATCAGGGCCAGGCCTTAAATACTAGCTAGAACTTTAGAGTCTGGGAGGTCACATCAGAATTTGTTATAAGATTTTCCCCGTGCAGCAAGGATCAATTCCTTCCTCCTTCTTTTATACTTGGATCTTCTTTAGAATCTAGAGAGTATGACTCCCTGCGTTCTTTGTATGAAAGCAGAACTAGACCAGGAGAAAAGGTAGTTCTGGACCAAGTCCCCAGCCACTTTTCTGGGCCTCAGAGGGTTTGAACTCTAAACTCCCCTTAGAGTGGGTGCATTAACTTGCCGGGGATGCTGTTACAAAGTGCACAAACTTCTAAAGCCTGGAAATCAGGGTGTTGGCAGAGTAGGTTCCTTCTGAATACTGTGATGGAGAATCTGTCCTAGGCTCTTCTCCTTGGATTACAGAATTCCATCTCCTCCTTGTGTCTTCACATTTTCTTCCCTGGATGTGTGTGTTTGTCAAAATTTCCTTTTCTTATAAGGACTCCTATCATATTAGATTAGAGCTCATTCTAATGACCTTTCTTTAACTTGACTAGCTCTGCAAAGATCCTTTTTCCAAACATAGTCATATTCTGTGTTATTAGTAGTTAGGAGTCTCACATATGCATTCAACCCACAACCTGAGGCATGTGTCTTTCTGGTTTCCCATTTTCTATATACCTGTGATGTGTGTTTGGATAGGAAGCAGAATCCTTTTCCTGCTACAGAAATGACGAAACCCAGATACTTCTCAACTGCTTGACCACATTTTGTCCATTTTGTCCAGGGAGATGCACCTGCACAGGACCATGAGTTGATCAGGATCTATTGTCACAAAGACACAGGCTACTGCATAATCCTCTCCATTTCCACAGGTCAGCAGCCAGGCACCTGCATGATCTCTGGTGCCAGGTCAAGGGAGCCAGTGAAATGAAAGGTCCTGTGTGGGGGAGAGGACAGCTTGACAGTACTAGTCCTGCACCCATCCACACCATTTCCCAGCAATGATTTTCTTTCTCTAGTTTTCATCTGCCTGGACAAACTGTTTCTGGCAGTTACGCCCCTCTTCTTGGTCTCATCTGTGGAGATCTCAGCAGATGCCTCCCTTTCATTGCTGACAAACTATGTTACATTGGCCATGTTAATTGTTCTGAGAGCTTCTCTTTGGCACAGAGGCAAAGATGTGAGCTTTGGAGCCAAACAGATAGAGGATCAAACTCTGATATACTCAATGTATGACCTTAAGGAAGTTAATTAAAGTCTTCTCTTCTTTAAAAGGGCCAATAAAAGTAGCTACTACATCAACATGTTTTGAGGATTAAACTAGTAATGCCATTTGTGGTAAATGCATCATGTCATGATGATATGTCCCAGTGGGAACTCTACTTCTATCATGGGAGACTTACAGACAGGTCTTACAGGGGGGTTAGGGGGGACTAACTCAGCTGACAACTGTGGAAGATGAGCTTCATCTGTGTGCCGGCAGGGCTCTATGTAGCTGACCTGCTATTGTTGCTTCCTGAATGCTGGGATCCAGACACAGGTGTGGGGGACAGTCCTAGGGGCCTGCAAAGTGGCCTGGCCCACTTACTACTTAGCCTCTCTTCTTCTGTACCGAATTCCTGGCTTCTTGCCTTTTATGGATGGTTCTATGTGCTCTAGAAAGAAGTAAATGACCTGGAGAGGGTGTTTACAGGTCATTAATTGTTCCCATATGTACTTTCTCTTCTGGTTATGGAAACCCTGCCATTGTTTCAGGTGTTTTTCAAGATGTTTCCTTCCCTGTCCATTGAGGAAGGTCCGCATTCCATCTGGCACCCGGCACCCAGCCTTGTACCTGGTGGGAGTCCTCAGGGGAGACTTTCCATAGTGGCTCCAGCCCCAGATCCCTTGCCCACTGCAGACCTGCCCGCTGCAGGTCTGAGGACCTGTTGCTACAGAAACACCCACCAGAAAACCAGTATGGTGGGGAGGATGGCATGTGGGTTGGGCCCAGACCTTCTCAGAGAGTTTTTGATTTTGTCTCATTGTATTTTGCCTTTTTTTGGGTGTAGAGAAATACAACTCACATTCCCAGTGCTTCCCTTGGCATGTGGCATTCCCACCCCACACGTGAGTCCTGATGCTACATTTCTGCAATGGGAACTATGGGTCATTTTTAGCAGGCTGCTTCTGGGAGCCTTTGGATGGGCCACTGGATTTTATAAGGATAAACAAGAGTGAACGGAGTCGGGCTATGTTTGATTTAAAATTGGAAACCTGAGAGTCAGAGGTATGCTTTTTATAGTCTGGGAGGGAAGGAGCCCCAAGTCTTGATTTATGAGGGAGTTCAGTGAAAGCACATGAAAGCCGAGGTAATATTTATAAATTCCTTCCTCTGAAGGTGGAGGGAATGTTTTGTAGAGTTACAGTCAAGCAGCACCTTTTTGGGATTGAGGGGAGGTTGTTTAAATCTAGTTTTTCAATGACCGAAAGGAGAATGAAATGTTAGTCAAGGGCGAGCGTGCATCAGAGTCTGCTGCAGGCAGACGGCTGGCTCCTCTCGTGTCCTGCACACCAGGGACTTCTTGCTTGCTCCTTCCTACTGCTCCAGCCCCCTCCCGCACCTCCTTCTGCCCTTATTTAATGGGCAAGAACCCACCTCTAATTATGGCAACCACAACTTGCTAGTAAAAATATCTGTTTTGGTGTCTGGGAACAGGACAGATTCTTCGGAGGTCTAGTCAGGGTGGAAAGGAAGAAGGGAACAGAAGATAAAGTGTTGCAAAGAGGGGCTGAGAACAGGCACAGGCACGCCCCAGGTAGCTCTGGGTCCTAAGGCTATTGTGTGTTGGGATGCACTGCCTTGGGTAAACTGAGTCAGAGTTTAGGAGTTTGATGATGTCTATGGCCCTGCCAACCCTGGTGAGAGGCTTACACATATGGTGTGGGTTTTGGACCCATTAGTGAGGCCAGAGGAGCACCACCTCCCAAGGAATCAGGACCCCAGCAATGGGGGATGGAGTTAGAGCAGCACCCCAACTGTGTCTCCCTCTGGCCCTGGCATTCCTGGGAGGTGGAAGATTAGAGGAAAAGGAGGGAAAAGGAAAAATGCAAAGACAAGAAACCCCATGTTAATTTCTCTAAAGGTTGACCCCTACAGCTATGTGGAAGACATCACTACTGGTGGCTCCTGCTAGTCCTGCTAAGAAAGGGACTGAGCCATTGGCCTGAGCAGGAGGGACTCAACTTGGCTAGATGGCTATGCTTCCCTGAGAAAGGAGGATTTCTTAAAAATTGTACTCAGGAGAGAAAATACCAAGGGGAGGGATGACACACATTCAGCTTTACCATGCGTCCTGCCTTGACCTTGCTGCATTAGAGTTCCCATGGCAGAAAAAAAGGGAGCCCCACTAATTACCTCTCTGCCTACAGGGAGGATCAGAGACTTCTCAGCTCTGGGCTGAGAGCAAGTGGGGGCCTTTACATCTCCCTGCTAGTTCCTGCCCAGACAGAGGCACTCTGTATGAAGGCTCCTAAGGCCTGTGCAGTGCAGGCATATGTGCTTCCAGGGTGGGGTGGGAGATAATAAAAAGGATCTGTTTCACCTAAAATGCTGGGAGGCTGAGAAGGAAACACAAAAAGACCTTTATCCACCCTCTTGCCAAAGCATTGGCAGAGTGAGTTGGCCCAGATACTTAAAAGTTCTTGTTCAGCCAATACCTCAATAGAACAACATTTAATGTCAACCCTCTAGCCAGGTTCTTTACAGTAACCAGAAAGACATAGGAAACTTATGTCCTTTCATTCTTGCAAACTTTAGGAGTTATCCTATGAAAGATGTTGAGATCTGAGCTTGTCCCTCGAGGGGTTGTCATGTTCCTTTCAGCAGGTGGCTCTGTAACTCACCACAAAACCTTTGTCTTGGCTCTTCTGCTCCATTTTACCCCATTCCAGAGAGCTGCTGTCTATTGACCTCTGGACACTCTGTCCTAGCAGTTAAGGGGCTTGTCCCAGGAGGTGTCCAGCCAAGCCCCGCTCTGAGCGGGGAAGCGGGATAGCTCAGGTAGCCAGGCCTGAACCTCTCCTAGGAAGAAAATTTACAACAAGGTCAGTTCTTACCCAAGATGCCACCATCAAGTGTCCCTTCAGCAACTAATATGGCATGAGAAAGCCTGCTCCTGTCCCCTCTCTACCCATGTCCCTCGGGCCATGTAGGGGGCAGAAATATATTGGCATGCCACAGTGTTAGTGCTGGAAGGGATCCTTAATCGTGGTAGTAATAGTAGCTGTCATTTAGTAAGCACTTACTGTATGCCAGATGTGTTAAGAATATTGCTCTCAATCCTCACAAAGGCTGGAGAGAGACAGTATTATAATCATCATGTGGAGGCACAGAGGACATGAGTAGCTTGGTAGCAGAATGGTCAGGTCACAGATTTTCATTCAAATCTCAACTCTGCCATTTAGTCACTAACTGTGGGACCTTGGATTGATTCTTAAGTTCTCTGGGTCTCAGCTTCCTCATCTGCAAGAGGAAGAATCCAACAACAAAAGCTGCCCTACAGGAGGGTAGTGAAGTCCCTCAGCCTCTGATGGGATCTGACCTCTGGGTGGTGTGGACAGGACTACTCATCTCTGAATTGCTTTGGCACCACATGTATTGGAAATGTCTCACAGTAAGTGCCCTGACCTCTCATGATCTGCTAACCACTGGACACTTTACAACATCCAGGGCAGGTGTAAGAGAAAGAAAATTAATCAGCAGAGTTCCTCTACTGCAATCAGTGCAGGCCTTTTAGGAGCTCTACATGCATTTCCAGCTACTCTGAGCTTCCAACATATTCATTATATTCAAATAAATATGCGAGATTTACCATATACAGATCTTTCTCTCTCTCTCTCTCTCTCTCTCTCTCTCTCTCTCTTTCTCTCTCTCTCATATCCAACAATATAAGAATTCATTGCATGTTCAAAAAGCACACACAGAAAAAAATGGAGATTTCTCCCTGATTTATACTCTGGATTTAACAGGTTCATTTCAGTTAGAATCAGAAACAAGGAAACAAAATAGGAACGCCAGTGTCATATTTATTTCCCTGCAGTTTCCCTCTTCTTTCCATTCAAATTTTCCTCCTAGATGAATATAAACATATTACAACTGACCCCAGTTTTACTCCCAGCTTCAAAAGATGAATCACAGAGATTTGGCAAAGACACAGGAGCAAGCAAGTGCTGTGTGGAAGGAAGTGATGCTTGTAGTTGACCTGACCTCAGTGGTCACTTTTTATCAGCATCCCCCATTCCAAGGCCAAATTGTCTCCCAAATGTGACAGCAGATGAAATCTTCAATCCAAGAAGCCCCAGGAATTCTGACTGGGATTGAGGATTACAGAGTCCCTGGTTCTGCACTTGCACAAGAGACTCTAAATTGTCACTGGCCCCATCCTGATGTACGGCAATCAGTGAAGCCTTTATGGGTCCCTTGGCTCTTTGTTCAGGCAGAGGCAGCTCACTCTACTTCTACCCTTAAACCATGGGAGAGGCACAGTTTGCTCAGCATAACAGTGTTTGGCATCATGAAAGATGAGCAGGCAGGCAGTTGGCAGAGAAAGAGAGATGCAAAAGGTGAGATGCAGAAAAGTGGATTTGAACCCACTTTGCCTGAGTAGCAACAGTGCCCAGAGGAAGCTGGGAATGCAGGAGAAACCTGAGGGAGGCTCCTGCTGCAGCACAAGGTGACCCCTGCCCAGCCAGGTGGCTGATGGACAACAGCAGCCCCTCTTGCGCTTCACTTGGACACGAGCATGCGGACAAACTCCTCGTAGTTCACTTGCCCATCTCCATCCGTGTCTGCAGTCCGGATCATCTCCTCCACCTCCTCATCACTCAGCTTCTCCCCCAGCCTGGTCATCACGTGCCGCAGCTCGGCAGCACTGACATAGCCGTTGCCATCCTTGTCAAACACGCGGAAGGCCTCCCGGATCTCCTCCTCGCTGTCTGTGTCTTTCATCTTCCTGGCCATCATGCCCAGGAACTCTGGGAAGTCCACTGTGCCGTTTCCATCCCGGTCGATCTCACTTACCATGCTCTGGAGCTCAGTTTCTGTGGGATTCTGGCCCAGGGACCGCATGACAGTGCCCAGCTCCTGGGTAGTGATGCAGCCGTCGCCATCCTTGTCAAACAGAGAGAAGGCCTCCTTGAATTCGGCGATTTGCTCCTCAGTCAGCTGGTTGGCCATGCTGGCAGGGCGTGGGTGGTGTGGTGGCAGAGGTGTCTGACCCAGTGTCCGCTCCTGAGCTCTGGGCCAGGCTGGGCTCTTCTTTCTGGCTGTGGAAGGACAGGTGGAGATCTGAGGGGTGGCTGTCTGTCTGGCTTTCTAGTCCTGGCTTGAATTGCTGGAGCTTAAGAAGCAGCAGAGTCCTCCCCCACCTCCAGCCTGGCGGGATTGGGCTGCCATCCGCAGACACCCCCGCCCCTGTGGTTGCCTGAAGGCCAGGTCCTGTTTAGACAGGAGTCCAGGAGCAGCAACCAGGCCAGCCTGCCGACTGAGCTGATGCCAACCCCTCTATGTGAAAGGCAGGCAGTTTTCACCCGGACACCCACAGGGCCAGCAGGAGCCACCAGTAATGACATCTTCTGTCTAGGTGTGTGGGTCAACATTTAGAGAAATTAACCTGGGATTCCTCCTTGCACTTGTCAATTTTTCCCTAGTCTTCTACCTGCCCCCCCAACCTTCCCACTTCACTCAATAACATAACCAGCCAGCACCCCATTTTCCCCTTCAGCTGATTTTTTTTTTCCTCAGGATGAAAAACAGAAATTGTCTTTACTGAAAGGGATTTCCTTTCCTGGTCTTGGTCTCCAAAGCTTTGGGGACCCAGAGAGTTTTCAGAGGACGAAGGTTTTTTTCTTCGGGTGAAAGCAGTGTTTTCTTATCTTCAGCACAGACACAAACAGAGAAGGACTTTCTCCATCCCATTCCCTAGGAAGTTGCTCACTCACAGGGGTTCATTGGATGACTATGATACACACATACTCTTCAAAGCAGGCCACTTCTGTCCTCACGAAGTCACATAAATGAACAGAGAAACCCAAACAAGCTCATTAAAGATTTCTGATAAGTGCTGTGAAGGGAATGAAAGGTAGTGACAGAGAAGACAGGAAGGTCATCTCCTTCGTCATCATCAAGGACAGCCTCTCTACAGAAAAGCATTCAAGGGTGGCCCTACAGGAGGGGAGGGAATGATGAGGCTGAAAAGTAACTATCATGGAGGAGGTGGGGAGAAAGGACAAATGACCGAGACTTCGTAGGACTTGAGGGATTCCCACTCTATCCTCAGATACATATGTGGGTGCCCTGGCAGCTTTCAGCAAGGGCCTGTCTAAACCCTGGGTGGAGTGGAGACACAGCCAGAGAGAGGAGCGTCTCCAAGAGGAGATGGGCTCAAGAAGGATCCCTGGGTGTAACCAGGCCCATGGACTCCACTCCCTACCTCCAGGAAACCTAGGGGAAATGACCTCCTGAGGGCAGAAAAGATTGTTTTCTTTTCATTGGGAGTCCAGGAAAATTCAAGCTGGAGAAAAATGTGGAGCTGGCTCTTTCTTTATTCTGTTGTTGAATGTGGAAGAATGGGGATCAGGGGTTTATAAGGGGGGGAAATGTATTTATAAGGACTTGGGTTTACTGAGGAGAAAATATGGTAAGATATTAGTTTGAATATTATTTATTTATTTATTTATTTCTGCTCTCTAAATTTTCTCTGTTTTCCTACTCAACTATTTATAACACCATTTCTTTCTTCATTCAAGTACACAGCAACTCTGCTCTTACTTGTTTGGAGGGCATTTTTTTGGTGGGAACAAAATAGGATTTACCACTCGAAGGTTCCCACAAAGCCCAGGCCCTGATGGCTGAGGGAGGAGGAAGAAGGAAACTCTTTGTCTTGGGAGAAACAGTGAGGTTGAAGAATTTCCCACAACTCGAAGCTTCTCCTTGAGAAGACAGGGATACAAGCACCAGGACAGCAGGATCTAGTGATGGGGAGGCCATATGCACCCTTGAAAGAGATCTGGGGTTGGAGGGTAGCATTTTTTTCTCCTATGTTCCCTCCTCATGGCTAGAGAACCAAATTTGTGAAGCAATACAAGGCCCGTAGCAGGAGGCAGGAGAACCAGCTTCCCACAGGCAAGTGACCAGCAATCACCTGGAAAACCAGGGGCTGGCATCATAGAAACCCTGTGGCTGAGTCAGTCCCATGATGGACGAGGACTCAAGGCTGGACGGGACAGTGTTCACTCCTCCTGCCCACTGTACCTAGAACCTGGGTAAGAGGTGCCCAGTCACTGGTAGATTCTGGGGCATGGCTCCGCTTCAAAACCCAGATTTTGCTAATGTGTTTTTCAAAAAGCCACATTGAAGGACTCAGTAAGGCTATTAAACAGGGTTAGTACGCATGACTCACAAAGACCTGCCTTGTGATGGCTAGATTGTTGCAATTCACACATTGAGAAACTATGGCAGAGGGAGTGTTTCTAATTTCCAGGCTTCTCTCCCTGTAGCCTCTCACCCCGTACACAGATTCCCTTCCCTACAGCACTAACACACACACTTATATTTTGGGTGTGTGTGTGGGTCTCAGAATCCGTTTAAACATTTAAAAGTTCAATATGTTGAAATAGTTAAATATTTAAGTATTATTATGTATTTGGAACTTTAGAAGTAAAGCTGAGCCCAGTAATTCCAGCTGCCTCGGAGGCTGAGGCAGGGAGGATTGCAAATCTGAGGCCAGCCTGGACACTTTAGTAAGATCCTGCCTCAAAATAAAAATTAAAAAGTGCTGGGCATATAGCTCAGTGTTGAAAGGCCCTTGGGTTCAATTCCTGGTACCCCACCTCCATAAAAAAAATTACTTGTTCACATAAACAACTTATTTTTACTTAAAAAATGCATTTTCCAAGATGAAGAGCAGGGAGAAGCCTGGCGTTTTAAAAAGCAGCTCTGCAAATCTCTTTAATGTCTGACTTTATGGAAGCATATGTTCATCTGCTTCCAATCTGTGGCAAAATGTTTTTGAAGTATGTATTATCCAGTTCCACACAGACATACAGTTGGGAAAGGAGGGAGCATTTAAGTGGCTTTGAAAGAAAATTGTGGATATTCTCCTTTGATGTTTCATCACAGTTTGACAAGCAGTAGTTACTTAAAGGCTAGTTGTAAGTATGGATCTGAAAGTATATCAATTAATTTTTCATATTGTTCCACTAAAGTCCACTGGTCTGTTTTGCACTTTGAATGATTTTTTTATCCAAATGTATTTATGTAATGCCATGCGCTGATCACTTGGAAAACACAGGTTCACTAGTTCTGCAGATTTTCCAAATGTTGAACCATTACATTAAAAAATCAGATTCTTTTATTCAGATTTCATTTTTCAATCATATTACCACCAATCCCACTGTAAAAATTTTTTGAGGTAGGGTCTCACTATGTAGTTCAGACTGTCCTGGAAGTCATTGTGTAGCCCAGGCTGGCCTCTAACTTGAGATAATCATCCTGCCTCAGTCTCTCAAGTGCTGGAATTACAGGTATGTGCCACCATGTCTGGCTAGAAAAATCTTACAGTATTGGAAAACCTAAAGCTCACAGTGTCAGATACAAAATTTCCAAGATTCCAATTTTCGTTTGGATTCTCAGATTTTATTATTGACAACAAACTCTATTGTTTTCTGAAGTGACAGACTCTATCCATCTTTGAGACACCATCTGCCCAATGTTACATCTGAGTACCCATGGTGTGTCTGTCAGCTGTTATTTCTGATGCAAATAATAGTCTGTGGAAAAGCTTGCCTTGCTACTCCTGGACACATGTGCTTTTCTCATGACTACCATTGTGCTTCAATATTCTCCAAAATCCTAATGGTGTACACCCGAAGACTAAAATTCTATAAAATTAATACCTTTATTGGTTTCCTAAGGGTATTTTCAGTGAATCTTGCTTTTTTTAAATGAGACAATATGGCACTATATGTATATATATATATATATATATATATATATATGGACTAAACTGCAAAGGAGCCTTGATTCAGGTCAAGGGGCTAGCAGTTGCCACTGCTTTTGACCTTTATGCAATTATCAATGCTGTGAGAAAGGCAAAACAAAAAATAATAAAAAACAAAAGCTCACTGGAACGTTATGAAAATAGTTGTGATTTTCCAGATACTCTCTAAGGGTCTTGACCCTGCTACTCAAAAGATCCATGGATACATTTGAGACCAACTGCCCTGGAGTGCTGGGCAGCATGGGTCTGAAATGGATATAGAATCCTCCAAAATCCTGGAGGTGTGAGACTCTGGAATCATGCTAGGACCATGCTGGCCTTACAGAGTACAGTACTAATGAAGTTCACATAGATACCCATTAGAGGAACTCACCTGTATTACTTCCTTTGAAGAGGAGAAACCCTAAACACAAGAGACTTGTGGTATGTTACTTCATTTGTCTGAAATGGAGTTATAAATAGCTTTTGTTAAAAAGAACTTGTCAAGCATGTTTGTGATTGTGCCTTTCCCTCTGGGTGCTGTGGAGAGATATGGATCAGAATTCTCCAACCTACTCTGGCCAGTTCCAGTCCTGTAACCCTGATAGAATGGCCATCCAACACTCCTTTTCTTCTCTTGACAAGCCACCTACTAGCCTAATACTTGCTCATGTACATTCTTTGCTCTACAGTATAAAAACGAAGTTAATATATATGGATTCAATTAATAGCCACAGAGCAATTAGACTCATCTATTTTCTTATATCTCCATGTTTCAGATGGCATATGTGTATGAGTCAGGGTTAGATGACTAGCAAGTTGAAAGCTTGGATTGGAATCTAGATCCTCTGATTCCTGTACCCTCAGTTGGCATTCTATCCTTTTTATTGTCATCACTAACTCAGTTTTCAAACTCTTTCTCCTGTATCCCTAAGAGTGAGTGACCAATATAGGAATCTTTCAGTGCAAGAAAGTCTGGAGACATGCTCGTTGGCCAATCATGACTTTATCCTACATTTTCCACCAAGCACTTTATGTATTCATTTGCCAATTTAATACCTATGTTGTGTGCTTAATCAGCATTTCCAAGTTAATGTGACCAAGGGAAATTCTTGGTCTTCTTTCTCTACCAAATCTGTTTCTTCCCCATTCTTTCTATCTCTTCAAAAAATGCTCAAATCATTCAATTGTGCAGAGTAAAACCTAGTGTCACATTGAATTCCTCCTTTTCTCTTTATGGCATACCTGGTCACTCAGTTCCGTGTTGAAAATGTGCCTGGATGTATCCACTGCACTGAGCCACCACTGTCTCTGGGCAGAATGATTCAATAACCTCACTACTGATCCTCCTTTTTTGTGTTATTGTTCAGTGCATGCCATTTCCTGCTCAAAACATCATAATAGCACCTATTTGGATTTCAAGTAAAATCCCTACAGCTGCCATGTTGCCTTCCTTTCCTACCTTCCTTACTGTTGTCCCATCACCATACTCCATCACTATGCTCCAAACACCAGCCAGTTTCTGCTTCTTGAACACTTCTACCCTGATGCCCTATTCAGTATCCTTACATGATCTGCTCCTTCTGCCTGGGTGCTCAGTCCCCAGCACTCTAGTGGCTCCATGTCACATCAGTTGGAAACATATGTCACTTCCATGTGAGAAATTTCCTAAACACTTACTTTACCCTCTTTTTCTACCCCATCACTTATTTTATTCCCCTCTATTATTTTCTTCATAACTCATCACTCTTAACTGTGTCTTGCTCATTTCTTTGTCTACTTGCTTATTTTTTTATTTCTTTCCATCTAAATTTCATAAATGATAGGGCTATTCTTTACTTCTTTTCCTGTCACACCCTTGACACAGGACTAGTAGGCACCAATCAGTATTTGCTGAATAATAAGACAGGATGGTCTCGTTGTCCTGAAAGAGCATCTTCGCCTCCACCTGCCTGGGAAGAATTACTAAAACTTTATCTTTCCTTCTAGTTATGGTGCAAAACATGTGATGGTATACCTCAAACTGTTTTACCCAAGTGCCTGTTTTATTCATCTTGTATTATCTGTCATTTCTTCCCCCACTCTTCTCCAGTTGGCTATGTGGTTCCCTAGGGGGTATGACCCCCTCTTTTGGTCCTTGGCAGCAGCTGTTGATGCATCACACCTGTAGACTTCAGCCAGGAGGCTTCTCCTGTTTCTGGTCTCTGTAAGGATGCAAGAAAGTTCCCTCCTCCTACAGGATATGCCATTTATGCTGTCCAGGCCTCCTGAGACCTGAACTTACCTTCCAACTTCTTTTATAACCTCTGCGTTTTTGACACTTTTATCTGCCTTCTTATTATGGTCTTCACCCAGGGGTTGCTAAGAAAGGTCAGGGATAATTGAAATGATAAATGCTGACAGATCTAAGGGTGAAGTGAAACTCCTCTCCTTAGTAAAAAAATCTGTGAAGACAATTGGAAAAAGAATCCATGCATAAAGCTGAATTTGAAAGTTAGGCCAAAAATCCAATATGTGTAAATCTGGAGGGATTAGGTAAAAAGATGATTTGGGAGATTCAAAACAGAGGGTGGAAAGCAGGTCCTGGGAAGTGGTCCCACCAAGATACAACCTGTGGCACTTTGTCAGGACCTCAGGATTGACTACAGAGGGATGGACATTCCTCAAGTGACTGTAGGATCAGCTAAGAAATTATGTCAACATCTTTGGGTCTCAACCATACACCACAAAACAGTCTTGCCTACTATTTGTCTTGGGTTGTCTTCTCACCCAACTTGTGCTCTGAAAAGACTCTCAGGTCTTTGGTCTTAGTATAAAAATTTTTTGTCAATGACTTTCCATCAGGACCAACTTTAAGTCTTTCAGAAATGACCAGACATGCTTAAGTTTGCAGGGAGTGCATGGCTTGTGCTGTTGATCTGGGATTCTTGCATTTCACACTCTTATGTCTGAGAACAATGATTCAGACAAAGGGATAGAAGTAATTATGAGCTGCTAAAGAGTTGATCAGACTTCTATAGAAATAGCATGGCACCATGCTGTATCCATGGTATTGAACAGATCTCTGCAGATTCTGGTTTTATGAGGCCAAGATTGACCTGATAATAGATATTACTTGTTTTATGTTCCAATTTATATGAATCATGAGCCAACACACACACACACACACACACACACACACACACACACGATGCACATTTTCCTAGTTATTCTTGTAGCTACAAGAGGATTCTCTCAACAGATGGGAGGAATTTCTGTGGGAACTGCACATCCTTGGCCTTCCTGTTCCCTCTTTACCTCTCACAGATTCCCTCCATGACCTGTCTTTGGATGACTTTTTTGAAGTATTATGTGTATCATTGAGATTCCTATGGGACTGGGTTCTGGGCTGAGATAGAGTTCAACTGAGATAGAGATCGTTGTTCTGGAACAGAGCTGTGATTGGTGAGTTAAAATCTGGTAAGTAGCCATTATATAGGAAGCTGGAGAAGAATGGCTTTTCTCAGAGCCTACTGCCTGGTCACCTACCTTCTCCCTGGCCATAAGGCAGAGGTTGCTTTGCTGGTATATTCCAGGCCTCAGCTGTAGCATGAGGAAACCAGCACTGAAGAAACCAAGCAATCAAATTGTGTCCAGATGTTCAGCGTCTCACATCAATCAAGTCTACCCTTTTCTCTAGGAGGCTGGTTTTTGAGCTCACCCTCAGGCTGATCCACCCTGTACCAAAGATGTTTTCTCAGCACATTGAGTTCTTTAGCTGCTTCTACTGCTGAGATCAGCTCTGACGTCAGTGAGTTACAGGGCAGTCTAAGGGGGCATGAAAGTTGCCTATGCTTGATTCCTAAGAGCAAGTTTAATTAAATCAGGAATAAATGATCAGCCCTAACAAAAGCTAATTAGTAATAGGTATCATATAAAATAGCCAAATAAGTAAGAATTTATTTGTGGACTTTTTACTTACCTAGGAAAAAGGTTGTTTCTTATGGAACATGCTGGGATTAGAGCTTTCCCAGGTAGCTAGCTCACTATGAACTCTTTGTTCATAGGGGATTAAGGGGCAGCAAGTGAAGGGATTATGGGCAGAAGGGAGGTGAGATCAGGGGGCAGAGAAGTAGGTGATCCTGGGAGGGTTTCATGGTTTTTCACTGGCCTTGCAAACTTGTTGTTCGATAGTTTGAAGAAAAAAAAAAAAAGACAGACAAAAATATTAAATCAGGTAATTTTGCTGAGAAGCTAGGGTTGCATGCTAAAATCTCTTCCTGCCAAGATGCATTTGACAATTGGCTAAGTGGAATCATCTGTACTTTAAGCCCCCATAACCAAAGGTGAGATCATTGTCTTTAGGAGAACAAGTTGATCTTCTCCAAAGCATATGGAACTCACTAAAAGGAAGAGATTTTGTTCCAAGTTCTGAGCCTTTGAAGTTTATGATTGTGATGAAAGCGTTAGCATTTAATATAAGAAGGTGTGCTCATTTGTGTGTACATGTGTGTGCATGTATATGAAGCTCAAATATGGAGAATGTGTTGCCTGTTGGTAAGCATGTGACACATGTAAAAAATGGGGAGGTTTTGGGCACAAATTCAGCCCCTGGATAAGGAATTTGAAGGAGGCAAAGAGGTTTGGTAAAGAACAACCCCCATTTTACCAGGTCCCACACTAGTTACTAACTCTAGTTTTTTTTGTGGGCTTGTTTTGTTGTGCTGGGGATTGAACCTGGAGGCTTGCCCCCTACCATTTTATTTTATTTTATTTTGAAACAAGATCTCTCTGAGATTCCCAGGCCAACCTTGAACTTGTGATTCTTCTGCCTCAGCCTCCTGAATAAGTGGGATTATAAGCAAGTGGCATCATGTCCAGTTACCCACCCAGTTTTAACCATACTGTTTGAAGCTCTGGGATTCTGCAGAGGTCCTTCAAAAGATGCATGGGGGCAAGGGAAGGTGAGGGGCAGGGCCAAAGGCATCCAACCTCCTGCCACCTCTACCCACTGCCAAGCAGTCAAGCTCTTCTCTGAAATACCTGTACCAGGCAAGTTGCAGCTCTTGTGGTTCAGAGTTCTTATTGATAAAATGGGCCTGATAGTAGTATTGTGGCACAGTAGTATAATAGGTCACGAAGACATAAGGAGGCTCAGAAGAGCAGCTGAGCCCCTACCATAGTAAGAACTCAAAGAATATTATTACTTTATAATACTAGAGATGCATTTTTATGTGAAAAATGACTTTCTTAGGGCTTCACCCTCATGACTCCATCTCACCCTAATGGCTTCAGAAGGGGCTTGCCTCCAAATAGCATCACATGGAGGGTTAGAACTTCAAGACATGCATTTTATGGGAGACATTCAGTCCATAGTACCCATATTTCTTTTGGTGTCTCAATGCACCCATTTCTTCATTTGTAAAATGAAGACAGCAGACAGCTTCTGATCTCAGTGATTTCTGTGAAGAAATACAGAGGTGACTGAAAGGGCTCCACCCAGGATTAGGCATTGCATGCTGAGAAGAGGCCAAATTCAGTGATTCAGAGAAAGGACACCCCTAGGAAATGTGGCGGTTTCTCAAGAGGTGGAATGGGCAAACAATGGATGTGGCCTATAAACAGGCAGTGAAGATGTACTCAGGCCCTAGCACTTGAGGAAGAAACAAGGGAATCTGGAATGCTGAGCTCTAATATTTTCCTTTCTCAGTTTGGTCAAGACTCACCATGGGAAATCCTCAGCGCACAGAGAGCTGTGTGAATGGAGCGGGAATAAAACATGCTGAAGAATTGGGGTGAAAGAAGGGAGGGGAAACAAAAAGAGTAATGCGAAGAAGAAAAGATTTGCAAAGAAGTTGCTTGCCTAGGCTCCTGCAATGTCTAGTGTGAGGTAGTCCTGAGGAAATGAGGGCTTGAATGAGGACAGAAAAGAAGTCATACACCTCTACTCTGCAGAGAGCAAGGAACCAGCACGGGGAGGGAACCTGTCATGGAGACCTTATCATAAACTTCACTGAGGCAGTTCAGACACAGATCTGAAGGCAGTCAGATAGATCCTTGGAGATGAGAAGTTTGGTGTGCATTTCAGATCAATAGAGAAAGTGAATTTTGTTTTGCAAAACGAATCCAGAGAAAAAGAATTTAAAATGTTGTCAGAATTTTCTATTTTAATCACTCATTCCCCCTCCATGCATTCATTATTCATCAGAAAGCAGGCTCAAGGAGAGAAGACCCCAGCATCTCTTTATTTAAGCTTTGAATTTCTCCTCTTATTTTTATTCCAATTCCATAAGAGGCAGACATAAAAAATGCACAACAGAGGAAGGCCAGGTTTAAGCAATTATGCTGCTTGCCTCACTACCACCCACCACTTTTCATTAAACAAACAGGGAATTGCAAATCTATGAATCCCATGTGTGTAAAGCACACCTTTAAGAAGGAATTTTACACGTACATCTGGGAAAAATATTGTAACTCAAGGAAACAAACAACAATGGCACAGAGAATTCAAATATTTAGAATTGATTTAGAGGACTCAAGTTGTAAAACGCTTATTTTCCTGTAAATGATGACAGCTTGGAATGTATTCAGAAAAGGGAAATGGACCCATATAAATCACAGGATTTATGGATGAGGAAAAAGAGTGTGTAACATGTAAAAGCAAACATCTGTCCTTTCTGACCATGTGATATGCACAAAATTGAGCCCATTTATGGAGAAGGTTGAGGGTAGGGAGGGAGAGGCAAACTCCCACCAGAAATTAAACTTACTAAACTATAATAAAAGGGAAGATCAAAAAAGAGAAGAGCTTGTGTCTTTTTTCAAGCTGCCAGAATGTGGTTCAGATATAGGTTTTCAAAGTGTAGTAAGTACTTTAGGAAAGTAAGGCTAAAGAGTTTGAAGAATAAAATCATTATTCCAAATGCTTAACAGGGAACACAGACATTAAAAGTGAAGAAACTGGAATAAAAATAAAGGGAAAAAACCAAAACTCAAATCAAGAAGTATTTAACTAACAAAGGCTAAGTTATTAAGGATGAGAAAAGGCCCAGGGAGAATCAGAAAGCAGTTCGTCACACAATGTTCCAGAAGATAAGAAGATGATGGTAAGTTTAAATAAATATGGGCCAATTAAAGTGATGCTGAAAAGACATTGTATTAATAGAGTTCTTGATGAAATTGTCTCCAAGGATTGCCTCGAAATATATTGACAGCCTTCTATGTGCCAAGCGCATTTACCAGGTGACTAAATTTAAATTTTCGGTTGCTAACTCTAAAATCGACTCTAAGTGGTTATGTGTGCCAAACTGCCCTAATGGGTGGGAGGCAGAGCTGAGATTGTATTTCCACCTCCTCTGGGCACACCCTATGATCTTACCAACCCTCCACAGCCAACCCCCTGACCTGTGCCAGGGTTGTGCTAAAGCCTTTTCGTTGTGGTGTGCATGACTAACTTTTGATGGCAAGCTGTACTTCTCGCTGCTGAGTCTTAGCAAATGCCTGAGAGGTGTGTTGGCTGCCTTTAGCAGCTCACAGATGAAGTTGAATTTATCAGACAATGGATGAGTGCTGTAGTGCTGGGTCCTATAATAAGGCAAACATAGGTTCAAATCCCAGATCTTCCATGAACTGGTTTTGTGGCATGGCTAAACCCCAGTTGCTTCATCTGTAAAATAAGAATGAATGATGAGGACGAGATGAAGTCATACATCAAGCCCTAGCACAACACCTGGCACATAGAAAGAGCACATTAACATCATCTCTCTCTCAGGTCAAGGGGGCAGCAGTGACAGCAAGGTGGTTGTACCAGTCCAGGCAATCAGGTGTTGTCAGGCTGTTGTGGATATTTAAGCAAAGGATAAAGCTAGTGGCAGCTGCCACTATTGAACCCTGGTGCAAATGGAGATAGTGCAAAAATACCATGGTCACTTAATCATCGTGAGCTAGTCAGAGCTGACATGATGTTCCAGAACAGGGAAATGTAACTTACCAAAAGGAGAAGCAGGAAGGAGTTTCTAAGAAACTGATAGTTAGTTGGACACAGATGTGGGAAAGATAGGAAAAGCCAGCTATGAAGGCCCAGAAAGGGCTTTGAGAACCTCTTCCTGTGGGAAAAAGACAAAAGACACACAACCAACCACACCAATGAGACTTCAGTTTCCCTGGGCCAGCAGCAACAAGAATGTTTCTGAAAATGTAACCGAGATAAGGGAAGGGACATGGGTGTAGAGCCTATCACAGAAAAGAGAAAAGAGAACGTCAGAGACTTTAGGATTTATAATAAAGTAATACATAGCACTTGCAAAAATCTTAGTGGTGGATAAAAATGGCAGAAGTATAAATGTTGTTTATGATTATCTATCCTACAGCCGGGAGATCTAAAAAAAACCTGAAAAAATATTTGTGGAAAAGGTCTAAAATGTTTGGAAGTAGGTGTAAAACCCAAGGCAGTAGTGATAAACACTGGGAACAAAAAGGGTGAGTAGGGCACAGGGGAGATGGAAGGGGTGACGAAGAGCTGCCAGACATCTGGTTAGGAATAGGAGTCATACACACATGAAAAGGTGCTTATGTTCATAAGGCTGCCCGTATGTGACAGGTGGCACACAAGTCAGGTCACATATATTTTAATTCCAGCTTCCCTTCTACAGACCCAGCCCCTTTTCTCTGTGCTTCAGTTTCTCATTCATTGAACTGTGGTTAACCATAGGTGCTGTCTTGGAATTGGCTGCAGGAATGGAAGGAAAGGGTCATTAACAAATGGACATTAAACATGTCAACATGAAATGAGCACAAGCTTAGACCAGTGACCTCTCAACTGGAACCAACAGCCTCCTTTAGCTGGATGCATTTTTCTTGCTGCTGTGTCTGGAACCCCAATATCAACTCCAGAGTGCATATGCAGCCAACCTCCACAAGGCTGAGACATCCTGCAAAGAGGTGGTTCTGCTATGTACCTGACAGGGAACCTGGTTGGGTTACTTAGGTAATTTACTTGATCCCTCAAAGCATCATCTGTGGTGAGACCAGCCCTCACTAAAAGGATTATAGAGAAAACACCCAGGCCATTGGTCACAGATACCTTCGTGCATTCTTTACATGGGGATTCAGCCCTATCATGTTATGAAGATGGCATTCTTCCTAGTCTCAAACCAGGCAGGGACACAGACAGGTGTATAGAAACTCCACTACAAGATACAATAAAAGTTGTGATGTCATGTACAAAGTGCAGCAGATGAAGGAAGGGAAGACCAACCCAGAGAAGGAAGCAGAGAATGGGCTGAGGCAGGATTGAAGGTGGACATTGGACATCAGTTCCATTACCAGGGAGGGGATGCTGGGATGAGAGGTGCAAAAGCAAGTGATGGAACACTTGAGTCTGAAGGCAGCAGGTGTTTTGGGGGTGATCTTCCCTCAGACCCCAGGACATTGCAGTCTCTTCCTGGGCTACTTAGCTTCCTGCTGGGACATATTTTGGCCCTACTTCATTCAACATGTAGCCAGACCTGCTTGCAACCCCACACTTGCTGTCTCTTGGCTTCCTAGAAAATAATCTTTAATGGGAGGTTATATCCTGACTTTTTTTTTTTTTACCCCACTGTAAATGCAGCCCTGCCCAAGGCACAGCTCCATGCCAATTTGGTGGTGCCTGGACCTGCCCTGGTCTGTGTGCCCCAGGGGACCGTCACAGAGTCTCCCAAGGATGGGGCATGACAGTCCCTGCAGAATCGATTGGGATCCTGCAGAACGGGTTTGTCATGGAAAGTTCCTGAGACTCCATGAGAGGGACTTTACAGGTCCAACTCTCCCCTAGAATTATCCTGTGGAGGGGCCTCCTGCTGAGAAGGACTAAGCTGTTGAGCTTCCAGGAGTAATGGGGCAGCAATGGCTTTGCTGAGGTGCCAGCAGGGTAAGCACTGAGCTGTCCTCAGGTTGCAGTGAGAAGGCACTAATCTCCTAGGTCTCACTGCTCCCACTTGTGGAAGGCAGTGCCCTCTGTCTCTGCTAGGCCCGGGTCCCCAGGGACAAGCACAGAGAAGAACAAGGGCGATCAGGAAAAGAAATATTGCCTCGGTCAACCCCATCTTCTATTGTAGTTCTTATGCTTACAAACAGTTTCTATTTCCTTTCTACCATGACCACACATACTAACATCTTTCTCATATCAGACCCAAGGGTCACTGTCCCCTTGCTTTGTACCATCTGTGTTATAAAGAGCCTTGGACCAGGAGATAATAAATTTATAAGACCTCTGGGTCTGAGTCATCATTTATTTATTGAATGATCAGATGTCCCAGAGATTCTCAACTTCTGCTTGGAGGAAGGAAGCTAAAGAAGGTTAAACTAAAGATGAAGATGATAACGTCAGCTCTTTACCTTTGTATGGTTTGTTCCACAGGCACTTTTCCATTTAACTCTCACAACAGCCTTATATGGTATATAGGCTGGGGATTATTGGTCTCTTTTACAGTTTGTAGAGCAAAAACTCAGAGAACTGTTGTTTCTCCAAAGCCCCAAAGCTAGTAGTAAGTCATAGGGCTACCTTAAGAATTGAGTTATTCTTCTTCCTGGGCAAGAGACTTTCTCAGGGACCCAGTCCTATGAAGCCCAAGACAGAGTCCTGATCACCTCTCATTCTCCCTTTCCCAAGTACTATTGTCATATCTGGGGATATGCATTTTCGTTCCTGATCTTCAGACAACTAAAGATTCAAAAGAATCTTCCACCATAGCTGGCCTAGGAATAGCAGAAGAGGAGGCCATAGAAAATGCTTCCCATGTAGAAGGTCCCATGAATTCTGTTGCTGGCAACATTGAAGGTAAAGAAAATAATCTCTACCTCTCCCCCAATTTTCCTGCATTATTTTTGACTTTGACTTTTTGGAAAATGCCTTATCTCTGAGGTATACTTTCCCCCCAGAATTTAGCCCATGTCTCTAACCACACTGCCTCATCCCAGCAAAGTTGTGACTGCATCTAATCAGATGCAAAAGAAGGCTAATGTGGCTCTAGTTCATAGCCAGGAAACCTGTCCTCACCACAGTTGGCATATTAGACACAGAAACTTGTTTTCTGAAAGCCGAGTACATGAATTCCAGGTCCTAGGGAATGTAACAAATAATATTATGATTTAAATGCTCCACTATGGGACTGAAGAGTCAGACAGCTTCCCACACAGCCATGTGAACCCCAGACATTCTGTGCTTTGCTCCTTCAATGGAGAAAGAATTTCCCCACAAGTGAGAGTATTTATTTACCCAACATTTATGAAACTGCCATTATATTCTCAGTGTTTCCCAGGAGAGTTTTTAAAAGGCACAAAATTTGAAACAAAAAAAAAAGAATCAACATTTTATCATGTTCCATTAACTTCGAGAAGATAAAAAGATGGTTCCTTGGGTATCATTAAAATAAAGTGAACAAAAGACTGCTGCTGAAACCTTCCTAGGGGGCTCACATGGTATTGGAGTCTGGTTGGTCTCAATCCGCCAAAAAAGCCCACCCCGACTACTCAAGCAAAGCTGTTGGAAGCAGTTAGGAAAAACTGAATTCTTTTTTTGGGGGGGGGTAACTGGGACTCGAACTCACAACCTCATACTTGCCAGGCAGGTGTTGTGCCACTGAGCTATATCCCTGGCTCAACAATTGTTGTCATGAGATGTTTTTCTTTTGCAAGACCCCTGGAATGGAAAACCAACATTTTTAGTTTTACTCAGCCAGGTATGTTTTCATTGATTTCATTCTTTCTTAAAAATAAAAGTTTTCTGAGGCATGGAGTTGTGAAAAAAATATAAATGAACACTATAAAAATGGTAGATACAGCCGGGCGTGGTGGCGCACACCTTTAATCCCAGCACTCGGGAGGCTGAGGTAGGCAGAGCGTTGTGAGTTCGAGGCCGGCTTGGGCTACAACGCGAGCACAGGGCTGGCCTGAGCTACACAGTGCGACCCTGCCTCAAAAAACCAGGGCTGGGAGTTTGGCTCAGTGGCTTAAGCGCCTGCCCTGGCAGGCATGAGGTTGTGAGTTCAATTCCTGGTACCGCAAAAAAAAAAAAAAATGGTAGATACTTTGAAACAAAAGGCTTTTAAAATATTTTATTCAAATTCACACACACACACTCTCATCTGGTAAGTCTTCAGTCATGCTATCATAGCTGTCTGGATGTCCAAAGAATAGATTCAAAATGTCTACCCTTTGGGAAAAGCCAGACATTGCACAGTGTCAGACCCGGTAAAGAGGGTGGATAAGGAAGGGCACACTGTAATGTTTTCACAAACCTGCCTTTCTGCTGGACAGCACTGGGCAACAACATGCAGTGTGTTTTGTTTTTAATAATACCTTGTAAAGACACTCATGAAAGAAGACTTCCAGAACTGCTTCAGAAAGTGGCAAGAGTTACGGGTTAATTATGTTAGGAGCAAGGGGGGATACTTCAAGGGGCATTAATGGTAAAATGTGTATATATATATATATATATAAATGTATAATGTATATATATATAGTAAAATGTATAATGTGTGTTTGTGTGTATATATATATATATATATATATATATATAAAACCATCTTTCACATCTTGTTCATTCCCTTTCCTGCATATTGGTACCCTCTGAATCCATGTTAATATCCTAAACTTTTGCTCATGGTCATGTAATCTCATTCTTAGTGTTAATATGATATACTGCCCAACTACTTAGAAAAAGCTGCCACATTTGATCTTTCTACCAGCCATGTAAGGTGATATTAACCTTCCTGTATCTTTTCCAGCAACAGATATTTCAGCTAATTCAATTTTTGTCAGCCAGATTGGACAAAAACAAATATTTTATTATTATTTTAATTTTTATTGTGTACTGCCAAACCTGTTAATTACTAGAATTCATTCTTCTGTGAACTTATTATTCATATCCTTGACCCATTTGTTTATTGAATTATTGTAGTTTTTAACAATTTGAGGGCACTCTTTGAATATTAAATCTTTCATAATTTATCATTTTCCTTCAGATCTATCATTTTTCTTTTTTCCTAGTCTTCTTTTGCTGCTTATGTAAAAGCTTCAATTTTTTTTTCTACAGTCATTCCTTGATATCCCTGGAGGGTTCGTACAGGATCCCCACCTCAAGATACCAAAATCTAACTGGGCATGGTGGTACATGCCAGTAATCATGGTACTGAGAAGACTGAGGCAGGAGAATTGCCATGAGCTCAAGGCCAGCTTGGACTACATAGTGAGACCCTGTCTCAAAAAAACCAAAAAAAGAAAAGCCAAAACCAAAAAAAGAAACCAAAAAAGAAAAAAAAAGAAAAGATACTAAAATCTGCAGATACTTAAGCCCCGCCTATCAATATTTACTTATAACATACATCTTTTTGCACAATTTACTTATAATACCTAATACAATGTAAACATTGTATAAATAGTTGTTATTCTACATTATTTATAGAATAGTGACAAGGAAATAACTGCATGTGATCAGTACAAATGGAATTCTTTAAAAAAACGTTTTCTATCAGCAATTAGTAGAATCTGTGAATCCAGAACCCACAGATGAGGAGAGATTATCATATATAGTGTAACATGTCTACCTTTTTCTTTATAACTTGTTATGGTTATGGTCCCGTGGCTCTGCCAAGTCTTGTGTAATCATGACATGGATGCAGCTGAGTCTGGCATTCATGATTGGTTTGTTGTCTAGCGCTGGAATTGGTAATGTGAGTGCTGCACCTGCCCAGGGGTGGAGCTCACATACAGTGTAGGGGCGAGAAGAAGGTGTGTTTTCTCTCTCGGGTTTGCACCTTGCTCTTTGGCGGCCACCACAAGTGGCTGCCCCACCATGCCACCCTGCCTTGCAGCCAGCTGAATATGGACTGAAACCTCCAAGAACTATAAGAAATAAACTTTTCCTTCCCTAATTTTGGGTGTCAAGTATTCTGTCTCAGCAACAAGAAAAAAGTAACCAAGACATAACTCCTGGGCTCACAGAACTGTTTAAACATATTCCTAGCTCACATTTTACTTTGGGCATCCACCTACTTGTGTTTATTTAGATCTCAGTTCTCCCAGTGTATTTTTGAATATGTGTCACAGAAACCAATAGCGTAGTGGTAGTCCCTGAGCCTCTTCCTTGTTCAGACTCATGGAAATCTACTTGCTTCTGAGTCTAGTAAGTTATTTATTTAAAGCTTTGAGCACCGCCCTCAGAACATTTGATGTACCGTGGCTTTTAGATGAAAGTTGCTGATTTACGAAGTTGGTCAATTTCTTTTTTCCTGGCAACTTTGGGTCCTGCCCTAAATTCTGCCACCAATAGCTGTGAAATAAAGAGGAGCACAGGGCATACTTGAGAGACGACCCAGGGGAGAGTGACAGTGGCCCATAGGCAGCAGGTGAGAAGGATCACCCAAAAGACTGAAGCAGACCTGGACTGTTCCAGACATTGCATCAGATCCCATGTATGTCTGTGCACAGTGCTACAGTGTGACAGAACTGGGGGTCACATTGGTCACCTGTCACCACTGGAGGGATCTGCCATCTAATTTGCTTTGAATGATGGGAAATCGATTATATAATCTACGCCTGGATAGTCGGTGTTGAATACATAAGGAATTTAGAGAAATTCCTCACCAGAATACTTCCACAAAAGTCCTACATGATTAAAGGACAGATGAACAGGCCCTGGGTCTGGGACACAGAGCTGTGCAAGTCCCACCAAGCTCCCAGGTGTGTCAGTGCTGGGTAAGAGCGGGAAGGACTGCTCTTGCCAACTACCCCAACAAGTCTGGGCAGACTGCAGGCACTGGATAAATAGTAGCTCTCACCAGCCTAAAGGCCTGTCCTTACCTCAAAACACACAGACATAATAATCTCCATGGGAGCAGGGCCTCTGCTCTTTTCCCAGAGTGTCGTTGATTGCATAGGGATCTACAGGGAACGGTGCTCTCCAACTTCTGAGTACTCACATGATAACTTCCTGTCAGTTATGTCCATTTACCCAGTTTATTGGGCACACATGGAGCACAACCAAGTGTCAGGCACTTAGGCAGCCTGACTATGGAGTCCAGAAGGTAGTGGTGTGTGTGGCATAGATGAAATCGGTGCTTCTTGACTCTGCTTCAGGCTTCCTGGGGATTTGAAATGGTCAGATGGGCTACTATGAGGATACTTATCCTTTGGCCAGGGTAGAGCAGCTTAGAGGAGATGGACACCCAACGGGGACCTCACAGAGAGCTGGCACAGGATGATGGGGTAGATTAGTAGTTCAAGCTCTGACACACTGAGGGCTCCCTGCAGCCAGGCTCTGAACTGAGATTTCCTTGAGCCCTTTTCACCCTCAAAATGACTGGGTCTTGTAATATCCTTTTACAGTGTAGGCCACTAACACTGGGGGATGGGAAGCAGCTTGCTGAAGGTCACACGGGGAGGAAAATGTAACAGCCAGGACTCACCCTAAAGCTGCCTGACTCCCGTGACTGAACCATGAGTCACTGCTACTAGAGAGAACAGGGTGCCATGCTTAGGGGAACAAGGGGACAGGCAGCTGGGAGCCCAGCCTCTGTGAAGGCAGCATAGTCACTCACCATTTCTACTCCTCATCATTTCTGCTTCTTGATTTTGGGGAAAATCTTGAAGACCAATAAGCTTGTGAAACCAGTCCCAGTTCTCTCCCATGGATCACACTATGAAGAGACACAGTGACTCCACACAGATGCCTTCTCATTGTCCTCAGGGGAGCCAGGCCACACCAACACCATGGAGAAGGCTCAGGTGCCAGGGTGAAGTCAGGTTCCTGCAAGTCATCTGAGTCAAAGGAGTCCCAAGCTGGTCTGGGCTCCAGGACCTGTTCGACTGGTTTCCTAGCAGTGTTTCACCCACATTAGCCAAACACTAATGGGAGCTTTGGAGTATGCATTTTGTTTCCAGGGGTCAAGATCATGTGAAAGCAAAAGTTGGGTTTATCCATTTGTTGTAGTCAGGGGTTACATGGAGAACAACTGCTACAGGACACAGTGTTTGTAATATTATTTTATAATAGTCACCCAAAGGTATACACAAGAAAGTGCAGGAGAATCTGTCCACAACACTAAGACCCAGGATAGCTGAGGGCCTGGATCCCACAGCAATGTCATGTAAGAGTCCTGCTAGGGACCCAAAACACATGA